>JACEFZ010028006.1:277500-475697 GCA_014155875.1 Cepaea nemoralis | reverse complement strand
GTTGTACTCCAGGTTTCCGAGCCATATATTGTAATTTTGGTGTTACGAAATAGCGCATTTGATTTTAGTAGATGTAGTCTGCAGACAAAAAATAAATAAAATAACCAGGAAGCTGAAGGAAAGGAAAAGCACACGTAGATGCAGGCAAACATTTCACTTGACGTAATCAGGATCAAACATGAATATTCAACTTGGGATCTGAAAAGTATAATGAGAGACACTGGATAACACTGATACCTGGAAATACCAGTGGTAGAAGAAGCAGAGGGAGACCAACAGAAATTATGCTTGGCAGTCTCAGTGGATAGCTTTGATAAATAGTAGAATTGATCTGAAATACCAAGGGCCAATTTTCAGGGCACATAATGATGATGATAAGAAATGTGGTATGCATATTTATTTATTGTAAGAACTCAGGCAGTGTTGATATGTAAATGAAGCAAACAGGATGCAGAAAAACCAACCTGGTAGGCATGAGGTGATTGAAATTAAAGATCTTGATAAATGACTTGACCTTGGACCTCTGCTTCAACTTCTTCTTTCCCATGCTTCGTGTGACCTTTCTGGGATATCTGTCAATACCTGCTACTAGGGCATGGCCGTATGGTTTATCTGGGGTTCCCTCGTCATAAGTCTGATATAAAACCAAATGTAATTAATTTAACGATAAGCTAATAACTAAGAAATTTCACACAAGGATGTTTAATACTATGTTAATGTTAATCTAACCATGGCTGTTTGCCTTTTTAAAAATTTGTTGCATGTCCTTCACAGGACATAGCAGTCAACCTCAGCATTTTTGCTGTTCATGATTCCTGGGCAAGTTTTACGTTCAGTAGTTTGCCATTTCTTTCTGAACGACCGGCACCTATACCTTTTTGCTATTTTGGTGTTTTGAACTCGGGTATATGGGGTTACGAATCGCATCTGTAACATCTTCGCCACGGAGACCAGTTAACTGCCTACATGACTTCTATGTCGTATCTTCTGGAATTATGACTGCAACAACAAAAGTCTGAACTTTAACTCACTTTTAAAGTTAAAGTTTCTAAACAGGTGAAACAATGCTGTTCTCAGACCACGCAAGAAAAATGTCTCTCAAAGTGAAGAAGTGAATCTAATAGAGTAGGAAGTAGTGAGTTCTAGAATAATAGCAACATTTAGAACCCTTTTGCATGTTCTTTGCAGGAAGGACAGTGTCCTGGACACTGCAATCAACCAAAACATTCACTGGCTGTGTGTGATTTTCAAGACAATTTACATTCCATAACATATAACGCAGACATGGAGAAATGGTCAGAAATGCATGAAATGATGAAAGCTGCAAACGTCACATCAAATTGCTGAGCTTGTATGTTTCATAGGTGGCTGATGATTCAATGATGCAGTCGTGGCAGTGCAATACTATCAATCACTAATATTGTCATTCTAGAACACCATACATGTATTTAACACTAATGTTCAAGAACTTTAAAAAACTGAGAAGTTAAAATTTCTGTCACCCATGTGTGACCAGGGCCTTTAACATAAGCAAAGAATAGTAAGACTATTATAACATATCATGCATGTCGGAAGAGGCAATTAAGGAGTGTTGGAGTACATCAAGACAATGTGAGTACATTTTCACGAATTGTTCTTTGCATATAACTAGTATTCAACATGACATTTAATGAATATAATCAATTAGATCATAGCACATACTATCGAAACAGAAGAGGAATGCGATCAGGACTTTCCTTTTACCAGCCTGCATAATAAAATATACATCTTGCCAGGTATGTTAGCCAATAATTAGCAATGCAAATGGTATTTTATAATTATTAATTTGTGGCTATTTTTAATTATTAATAGGGTCATGGTACATCCTCTATAAAAATAGATGTCAAGTTAGGCATTTTCTCGATGCAATGATATGGTTGCTATGTGGTTCATTTAAACAAACAAGGTACAGTAATAGAAGACAAAAATTGAATCTTAGCTCCCAATTGTACAGGGCCATAAGCAGAACTGCTCATTTGCTCAGATTCCTGCAAATCACCTTGTTTGTAGATCACGAAAGTAAAATATAAATATCTCTGGTTGGAATGGATGTACAGGCTTCATTGAGATACCGTTGGATTCATTTTGTCAAGCTGCATATCCAGCTGTCATGGTTTCATAAGTAAAAACTCAATGTTTACAACATGACCAAAATTGCTACTAAAATAGCACGCGGAGATGAGAATTAGAAACAGAGATGGATAATACAGGAAGGACACAGAGGGAGCTGAAAGAGACAGAAAAATGTGAGTTGGTTGCAGGCCTATGTTGGGGGGGGGGGGGGGGGGGGGGGGGGGGGGGGGGGGAAGAGAGAGAGAGAGAGAGAGAGAGAGAGAGAGAGAGAGAGAGAGAGAGAGAGAGAGAGAGAGAGAGAGAGAGAGAGAGAGAGAGAGAGAGAAGAGAGAGAAAGAGAGAGAACAGCAGGAGTAGAAGATTTCTGTACATTAAAACTTGGTTTTAGATACCAATGATATAATTTGTATACAAAATGATTCAATAACATACATTTGGATCTTCTTTTTCTTCTTTGCGTTCATGAGTGTTTTTTCAGATGTGATTGCGGTGTGAGCTAGGCACCCTTGGATTGAAACCCTTAGGTCAACACGTCCGGCTTTTGCGTGCTTTTTTGACCAGGTTAGCATTCCTGGGAATGTGGAACTTTGTGGTACCGTCCACATGCTAGCTGATCAAGTTGGAACAGTCGAAGACTTCATGGTCACCCTCAAGCGAAGGCAGGGACAGTCCATGGCATTTTCCACCATCCAGGGTGGCTTCAATGATTGCAGGGCCGACACATAGCGCCCTGGTGTTGGGCTCACCGAGGGAATCGTCACGTGCTGTTCATGGCTGCTTTAAGTCCTCACTTCAATATATTGGGAATTTCCTTCACCACTGGGCCGTTCCCGCACAAACAAGACCTGTCAGCAGGCGGTATCCACTCCGAGAGTTTTCGGTTCGGACATGTGCTTGTCTTTGTGCCCATCAGAGCTGTTCCAGGCAGGACGGACATTTGAAAAACTACCTAGTCAGAGCTGTTCCGAACAAGAGCAGCATTCGGAAACTAGGTAGTCAGAGCTGTTCCTAGCACTAAAGAAATTTCAATCTGACATTTTTTTGCGTTGTGCCTGATTTATTTGCACCCGTAGGCCAGCACATCCAACTTCAGCAGGCATTTTTACGGGTTAGCCTTCCCGGGGTTTCGAGAGACGTTAAGACTGTTTGTGCTGTGGCATCGCCCACATCTCCGCTGGTCACAGTAGAACGGTCAATGACATCACGGTCAACCCTCAAGAGAAGGCAGGTGCAGACCATGGGTATTCCCTTACTATCCAAGGAGGCTTCCATAATTGCAGAGCCAGCACATAATTGTTCTGAAACTGGGCTCACCCGAGGAGTTGCCATGTCCTGTTCATGGCTGCTTTAGTTCCTCACTTCCATGTGTTTGGCATCTTGCTTGCCACTGGTCCCTCAAGCACACACCAGGAACGTTCAGACTGCGGGATACATTCGGTTTGACAACACACCAATGTATTTAAAAAAAAAGATAATACCTTTACAATGACAGCTTTACGGCCAGCAAAGCGTCCTCCCAGGATAAGCACAACTTTTCCAGATTTCATAAACTTGCCCATCTCTGTGTGCCCTGGAGGTGGTACAGAAAAGTTCATGCTACAGTATGATATTCCAAGTTAATATAAAGGTCACTGCTAATACAAATGTTATAGGGTCAAAGCTGTTATTTGAAAATCCACTAGAGTAAAGATACCCTTTTTCTCCCTCTCCCAGTAATTGTCAGTCTTTCAGTACTGCTGATTGTTGCTACCTTCAAATATGTATCCTGACAAGCCATCAAATACTACAGGCTGAGAACGGAGCCCATTTGTCATCTTTACTTGTCTTTGAGCAGTACAGACTTGCAGGAGGGATCATATGTTGTGAACATGTTTACTAGAAATCTAACAGGGATCATATGTTATGAACATGTTTACTAGAAATCTAACATAATGGATATACAGTTTATATTGCACTCTTACATTTGCAAGCTTTCAGAAATACTTTGATTTTTACAAATGAACTGATCTCTCGCAGAACTAACTGCATGAGAAGTTCACAAGAGAGCTGCATGCAAATATATATGTTTTAAATGAATAATTATAATTCTAAATGGCACAGCAATGAAGCAATGCTTTTGTGTAGCTTTACTGTTGACACAACAATACCCCAAATGATGCTCTCTATATGCATCAGATTCAGTAATCAATATTATAATCATGATTCAGTTATGCTTGCAAGCGAGGCATGATAGCCTTGCACATCCACTCAAGATCAAGATAAACTGATGATAATGATAAATTAAATTGGTGGAACTGCAGTAAAACACAAAATATCACAATGAGAAAATCAACATAAATTTATAAGTGGAATTAGTCAGCTTGAAAAGAACAATCACTGGTGGCAGAGTGGACACTGTGACTAGAGCCTTCATCAGCACACGCACAATAGACACAAAAATTAAGAATATGCATAGTTACCTAGCTGATGTGAATCCGTCATTGGAACAGGCCATGATATAAACACTCCACGAGATCAAAATGATTTCATATCTATTACAATTTTATTCTGACTTGCATGCACTTTCTGATGAGATTCACATCAGCTAGCTAAGTAACTTTCGATTAATGATATAATCTTCATTTTTACAAATGTATGTAGTTGTATCAGTGTGTCTGTGTGCTGACAAAGGAACTAACCACAACATTCATGTAATTGTGACTACTCTCTTGTAAAGATAAACAATTTAAATGTGACTTCTTGGCTTACTGCATTAACCCGTTTACCTGCAAACATATACTGAATCTTTTTTTACAGAGTGATAAAGGGCACAGAATACACAAGAACATGACCAAGAATGACCCTGCAACTGAGTGGTTTCTAATTTCTAGTACACAGTCCAATAATCTATTCAGATTTCACTCGATAGTTTATGTGTGCAACGGTATTATAAAATCACACAACAAACAATCCTTTTTCAGCTGTTAACGATGGTTTTGTGAATGTCTGAATAGTGCAATTCTTAGCTCCCAATTTCACTGGGCCATGCATGGGCACAAATGCTCATATTCCTGTGCACTTCCTACTTGTAGATCCCGACACTAAAATAATATCTCCACGTAGAATTGACGTACAGGTTTAAATTAGATAGATAACATTAAATTCGTTTTGTCAGGCTGTATCCAGCTGTGGTGGGTTCATAAGTAAAAAGCCGAATTTTAAATCATGGCTACAATTGTTACCAGTGTTTGTGTTCAGTAGTGTGCAGTGGTTGTTTGTGAAATGACAAGAGGACTATTTAAAAGACGAAAAGAATGTAGTTAAGTAAGTATCAGAAAAAAATTGACATTGCGCGGAGTTCCATAAAACCAGCCCAGTACAGAACTCAGAACGCGCTGGCGCTCGGGGTAGCACAACACAAAGGCTTCAATTCACTTTTGCTGTCAATTCCCCCATAATAATGTGTTGACTTGTGATGGAAATCACACACCAATTATTAGTCAATTAGCTTTGGTTTCACAGTTCTGTGCAAGTCTAAACAACAAATTTGCAATAGTACTTAAATAGTCTAAACAGAGAAACCTACACAGGAATCACTCGATACGTGGTCAACACGTGCTTATTTTTGCGAAAAGATCTACCTCACCTCCCAGACACACACGAACAGACATCCAAACCACGGCGGAGAAACACGCCATTCACGGTAAACATTCTACTTATTTCACAATTTACATGTATGCTTCTAATACTTTATTTAAGAAAAATCACTGCTTTTGTATATACCTGTAAATATAAATCTTCAGGAGTGAACACACACAGATAATATGTTCAGTAAAACCTAACTACAGTAACAAAGTTAATTTCCCAACCTACCTCCCTCGTGTCGGAAGTTGAAAAGGTTTACCGGAGACAGTACCAGATTTTTCTTGGTATATTAAAAATTAGAACCGGAAGGTTCAGTTTTCACGATAGGGATATGATATATCAACATTCTTCTTCTTCTTAAAGTTGAAGTTCTTTCCCTGTACAGTGAACATATTTTTTTTTTTTTTATAATTTAGAAAATACGAGAGGAATCACCATTGGAGGACGTAATGTTGATAACATTAGATAAAGTATTGATTGCAGACAATGAGCAGGATCTGCAACATTTAGTTTTAGTAGATGCGGTTGTTGCACACAGTGAACAACTAGGGTTAGAATTAAATTGTAAGAAGACAAATTATGATCGTCACTGGGAAGAAATAAATACCGCAATGTAATATGTAGATAAATGGGAATATTCTTAAACAAGTGAATCGGTACAATTATCTCGGAATAGTCATAACAGCTGATGGGAGTTGCTGTAAAGAGATTAGATTACAAGAATGGCCATGGCGAAATTAGCCTTTTGCAAGATGGAAAACGTAATGACCAATAAAAAGATATCAATTGAAACGAGAAAAAGAGTGTTGAGGTGCTACATAGAACCTGTACTTTTGTATGGATGTAAAGCATGGACAATGAGCAAACAAACTGAAAAACAGCTAATTGCTGCGGAAATGTGCTTTCTGAGAAAAATGCAAAGAATACCACGGACAGAGGGACAAACCAATGACTAAGTCCTACAAGAAATAAATGAAAATCGTAAACTGATTAGAGAAATTAGACGCAGACAGGCACGATTTTGTGGCCACGTTATGAGACGAAATAAACTGGAGAACTTTGTCACAACTGGCAAGATTGAGGGGAAAGAACAAGAGGAAGACAGAGAAGTAAATATCTGGATGGCTTCCCCACTTGGCATAATCGAGACAAAAAACACAGAACTGATCCGTGACTCTGGTAATCGTGTGAGATGTCGAAACCTGAACACCTATGCTTGTCGGCATGCCACATGATGATGATAACATTCTTAACAAATTCTCTATATTTAAATTCTACTGTAAACAGGTATTGCGCAACTATGTGCAAAATAAAAAATACCAAAAGAACGATGAAGGAGAAGAAATATCAGTATTGCCTTCAAGTACTGCCCTTTTGTATGTTATGTTCACCCCTGACAAATAAGTTCATTGGGAAAAGTAATAAAAGATAATTTTATATTACAAAATATAGTCACCGCTTCAAAGTGTAAACACGGTAAGAGTATTTAAATTCAAAAATAAATGATCGCTGGTTTATGAAGAATCGACATTATTCAATCTAGACAGTTCCATAGAAACTCAGTCGCTCACAGCAATAGTCGTAAGGTTTAGTTTAGTCGATGGATCAACATGACGGCACACGGGTGTAACCCATAAGTGCTCTGTTGTCCTCCTAACTCAAACCTTAGTCTGGAGAAACTCAGCTCAGTGCACGAACTCCGTAGCACCGGCGAGGATCCTGAAATACTTTGGGTAGGTTTTTAACTCGAAATTTTGCCCTGGCAATGCCGTTAGGTTACTCTTTTTCGATTTCCAACTGCCAAGGGATTTTTTACGTGCGCAACAATACATACGGACGTCCGATCTCACTACCCAGAGATCAGGGGAAAGTTTTATTACTAGAAGTCCACGTGAAAAAATTCCGGCCCTCACCGGGAGTCGTAAGGTGATAATGCTAACAATTCCGGTAACACTGGTTAAAAACACCACGTATTCATCCCTTCCTCTCATATGCCGCTCTTTGCTTGAATCACACTGGAATCCATTCCATTTTGTAGAAAATGTGTTTAAGCCCCCTTCAGCTGTCGATTTATCAGATATCTATATAACACTGGATTGAAAGATCACTGGATATGAGCAAATCATCAGCAAAAACATCCCTTCCACCGTTGCGATCATTACCTAGGAAGACAACGTCATGCCGAGCTGCATAAAATAGGACGAGAATTAGCAACATCCGGAGCACTACAAACCAAGAGTATTACAGTGGTCCAGGTGCCAGACACTCTGGTACACCAAAAGTAACTGCAAAAGCAAGGTGGACGTCTGCCGATATTGCTCTGGCAAGCATACATACAGCCAGCGCCCGCACGCCAAGATTCACACAGACTTCGGGAGGTCCAACGCAAACAGCAAATGTGCTAACTGCCTCGGCAACTATATAGCACTGGTGTCCCTGCAGCCAAGATAGCAAGGAATATATGAAAACCGCTATCAAGACCAACTTACTGAAACTGTATCAAGAAGCAAGAAGACAGTAAGAGGTAACGACATAGCAATACAAAAGTGATGCTTACCATAACACGCCTCAAAATAACCAAACAATAAATACATAAATGAGAGAGAGAGAGAGAGAGAGAGAGAGAGAGAGAGAGAGAGAGAGAGAGAGAGAGAGAGAGAGAGAGAGAGAGAGAGAGAGAGTTCTACAGAAATCTGTGAGGTCCTAGCCTCTCAATGACACCAGCTGACAAGGAAATCCGGTGTGCACTACATTCCGACCCTGCACACATCGTATATCATTTACCATGCCCCTAAAAATATTCAATTACAAGACCACACCCTAGAGTGGCCACTTTGCACACACAATTACAAAACTCGCGCATCACAACATAAGTGCTTAGCACTCTCAGATACCAAGAAATTGTTACTCACAAGAACGCATAATAAATAGACACATTATATGAAGCAAACCAGGACGCATGCACGCGTCTCTACATGACGCTGACCCACAGAACGAAAGGTCAATCACTGCTGGATTTCATGTTAGTACCTCATCATATGATGCCGGCTCCATGGCCTAGGGGTTAGCAGCTTTCTCCGCTAACCCCGAATACTCTCGTCACGTGACGAGACGAGAATTAGCAGTGGTTCGAATCGCAAAAGTGACTTACGAGAGTATGGAGCCGGTCGCTCAGAAAGTCATGGCGTGCTGATGAGCGTAATCTAGCCTAGGAATCAACATGCAGCTGAAAGATGCTGGTGTTGACCGCAATATCCTGAAACAGGATGGAAACGCGGAAAAAAACAAAAAACCTCATCATATGGACTGTAAAGTATCGAGTAATGGACTCTTTTACACAATACCTCTTCCTCATACCCAGTTTAGACTTGGTTAACATGGGAACCAATGTGCTTTCAACAACGGGGTCTGCATGTGAGCCTCTAGCAATTGCAACTACTCTACTGCTATAACCCAAATGTGAAATACGTTGTCTAGAAATGCAAACAGGACTTGGCAGCTTTGAAAACTATGGTAACAGTTTGCTTGGAACATCAATTGATTTAACTCTTATTTGATCAATTTGATCAACTTGATGTGTACGTCATAGAACAAGAACTAAACATGCTCACGCTGTCAAGATCTCACTTTGAAAGGGTTAAATGCATTCAGAATGAAGAGGTTCAGATAGTTCTTAGCTTCACGGGGGAAACTCCTCATTGTCATACTGTTGGTCTTATGTAAATTTAGCACAAGTGAATTTGTACTTGCGTCTAGCAAACAATATTTGACATCCTTCACTTGCTATATAGAAGAATAAAGTAATAAAATCCCCTCTCTCTCTCTCTCTCTCTCTCTCTCTCTCTCTCTCTCGCTCTCTCTCTCTCTCTCTCTCTCTCTCTCTCTCTCTCTCTCTCTCTCTCTCTCTCTCTCTCTCTCTCTCTCCACACCCACACACACGCTTGCCCACGCACGCACGCACGTAGGGACACAAACTCCGGATCTCAGTCTCTCGCTGTCTCTCTCTATCTCTCTCCCCCTCTCTCTCTCCTTCTCTCTCTCTCTCTCTCTCTCTCTCCTCTCTCTCTCTCCCTCTCTCTCTCTCTCTCTCTCTCTCTCTCTCTCTCTCTCTCTCAATCCTCTTCTCTCCCTCATCCACCATCTGTCTCGCAAATACCTGGGACTGCAGTCTTTCAAGCATTTGCGTTAATCCCACCCTGTCAACAAGCCAAGAATAGATGACAATTAGCGGAACCGTGGCAACATAGAATCACGTCAAAAGGCGAGAGAACAAAGTATGGTGAAAATGAATGCCATGTGTTGAAATAAAACGACTTTCACAAGAAAACTCCGGGAAGAATCTCCATAGTGAATACGTGTGGTTTTGAGCAGCATTGTAAGCAATCAGGTTGTGAATTCTAAGTAGATTGTAGACAGGGAGGCAGTCATATATGAACAGAACTGGGCATCATCATCATCATCATCATCATCATCATCATCACCATCTTCATCATCATCATCATCGTCGTCATCATGTGCCATGCCGATAAACGTCGGCGGTCATGCTTTGCCTTCTCACACGATCATCGGAGTCATGAAACAGCTCTGTGTTCTTGTCTCGTTTATACCACCAGGCCAGGCCATCCAGGCATGTGTTTCTCTGCTTTCCCCCTGTTCTTTTTCCTCTCTATCTTGCCAGTTGTCACCAAATTCTCCAATTTGTTTCTTCTTATAAAGTGTTCAAAAAATGGTGACTGTCTACGTCTAACTTCTCTAACCAGTTTACGGTTTTCATGTGTTTCTTGTATGACTTGGCCATTTGCTTTTTTGTCTGTCCATGGCATTATTTGCATTTTTCCCAGAAACCAAATTTCAACAGCCGTTAGATGTTTTTCAGCTTGTTGCCATGGTAACTGGTAATTGTCTGCTCATTGTCCACGCTTCACATTCATACACAAGTATGGGTTCTCAGTAGCACTTCCCGGGAAGGTTAACCCGGTCAACAAATGCCCGCAGAAGTCGGATGTGTCGGCCTAACGGCGTAAGAACGCAGCTCTGCTGTAAACAGGCACAACGTAATCACATCCGGAAAAAAAATACTCCGGATGAACGCAGCAGAAGAAGAAGTAGCACTTCAACACTCTTATTCTCGCTGCAAATGACATCTTTTTATTGGTCAGCATGTTTTCCATCTTGCAAAAGGCTATCTTCCCCATGTCGATTCTTGTTTTAATCTCTTTAAGGCAACTCCCATAAGATATTATGACTCTTTCGAGATAATTATATTACATTGTGGTGTTTCCCTCTTTCAAGTGACGACATAACCTGTGTCTTCTTACGATTTAATTCTAACCCTAGTTATTCACTGTATGCAACAATCGCATCTACTAAATGTTGCAGATTCAGCTCATTGTCTGCAATCAATACTGTATCATCCGCATGACTAATGTTATTGATGTTACGTTCCCCAATGGTGATCCCTCTCATATCTTCTATTTTTCTGAAAATATTTTCACGGTACAGGAAAAAAAGATCTGGAGACATTACACATTCCTGACGCACAGCTCTCTTAATAGGCTGATATTGACCTACATCATTATCAATCATTATGTTGGTTTTTTTTTTGGGGGGGGGGGGGGGGGGGGGGAGGGTTCAATACGTGCTAGGTACAAATCTAAGGTCTTTCCCATCATTTTGTAGATCTACAAGGATCCTCATCATGTTGACATGTTTTACTATTTCGAAAGCCTTTGTGTAGTTAATAAAGAATTTGGTCTTTATCTTATATATAAACGGCGATCTCCGTCTGTCTGTCTGTCTGTCTGTCTGTCTGTCTGTCTGTCTGTCTGTCTGTCTGTCTGTCTGTCTGTCTGTCTGTCTGTCTGTCTGTCTGTCTGTCTGTCTGTCTGTCTGTCTGTCTGTCTGTATGTATGTATGTCCTTTATTTGTTCGCGAACGGCCCATCCGATTGAGATGAAATTTTCTACACGCCTTCCTTTCATTCCAGCGCTGCCAACTGTGATATTTTGTTAGTGTGAAATCGCCTGCTTACTCAGTATTATTTCATTTTTCATTTTCATTATAATTTCATATATTTCAGGGGACCTAACTCTGTAAAAGTTATTTCAAGGGGCATAACTTTTCTGTATAACTTATAGTCATATTGTGGCATCGTTTTCAAAGATTTATAAACTCTGTGTCCATAGTTATGTACCGGCATATGAGTTATAATAAATAATGATACAATCTGTAAGGCATTTTCAAAGTTTTCATAAAAATAATGCACAATGCATAACATTGTAACTCATCTTTTTTTGCTTAAGAAGTTACTGTAGTCATGCAGGTGATTAGAAAGAGTTTTCATTAAAAATAATGGATGGTGTGTGGAAGGACATTCTTTTAAGTTACTTTTTTTGTTGTATGAATTTAATGAGAACTTATATGACTACTTATATGAATTAAATGAGATGCTCCCCACCAGGGACTGGGCGAAGCCGGACAGGGTCAGGCAGACAGATAGACAGACAGACAGACAGATAGACAGTCGGGAACAGGAACTTATATGACTACTTATATAAATTAAATGAGATGCTTCACACCAGGAGCTGGGCTATGCCGGGCCGGGTCAGACAGACAGACAGACAGACAGACAGACAGACAGACAGACAGACAGACAGACATACAGATAGTCGGTAACGGGAACGGGAACTTATATGACTACTTATATGAATTAAATGAGATGCTCCCCACCAGGGACTGGGCGATGCCGGGCCGGGTCAGACAGACAGACAGACAGACAGACAGACAGACAGACAGACAGACAGACAGACAGACAGACAGACAGACAGTCGGTAACGGGAACGAGAACTTATATGACTACTTATATGAATTAAATGAGATGCTCCCCACCAGGGTCTGGGCGAAGCCGGGCAGGGTCAGCTAGTCTTATATATAAAAGGCGATCTCCGTCTGTCTGTCTGTATGTATGTATGTCCTTTATTTGTTCGCGAACGGCCCATCCGATTGAGATGAAATTTTCTACACGCCTTCCTTTCATTCCAGCGCTGCCAACTGTGATATTTTGTTAGTGTGAAATCGCCTGCTTACCCAGTATTATTTCATTTTTCATTTTTCATTATAATTTCATATATCTCAGGGGACTTAACTTTGTAAAAGTTATTTCAAGGGGCATAACTTTTCTGTATAACTTATAGTCATATTGTGGCATCGTTTTAAAAGATTTATAAACTCTGTGTCCATAGTTATGTACCTGCATATGAGTTATAATAAATAATGATACAATCTGTAAGGCATTTTCAAAGTTTTCATAAAAATAATGCATAATGCATAACATTGTAACTCATCTTTTTTTTGCTTAAAGAATAAATAAATAATAGTTACCTTATCTCTATCAAGTTTGAAGATTTTATATTTCTTTACACTGTCGCCAACTTCGCCCAGTCCTTGGTGGGGGAGCATCTCATTTAATTCATATAAGTAGTCAACTCCTCCCTCCACCTCCCTCTTCCTCCTCCCAGCTCCTACTCCTCCTTTTTCTTCTTCTTCTGCTGCTGCTGCCACTGCTCCATTTACCCAAGTTAATTGTTGGGGAAGATGTAAAGATCTTTCAAGTGCTCTTTCTAATGCTTTTTGTAAGTTGGTCTTCGTTTATCTAAGGTTGTTCTAACTGCAACCAATAAATGATTAGACAGACAGACAGACAGACAGACAGACAGACAGACAAACAGACAGACAGACAGTCGGGAACGGGAACTTATATGACTACTTATATGAATTAAATGAGATGCTTCCCATCAGGGGCTGGGCAAAGCCGGGCCGGATCAGACAGACAGACAGACAGATAGACAGACAGACAGATAGATAGTCGGGAACGGGAACGTGAGCTTATATGACTACTTATATGAATTAAATTAGATGCTCCACACCAGGAGCTGGGCGATGCCGGGCCGGGTCAGACAGACAGACAGACAGACAGACAGACAGACAGACAGACAGACAGATAGTCGGTAACGGGAACGGGAACTTATATGACTACTTATATGAATTAAATGAGATGCTCCCCACCAAGGACTGGGCGAAGCCGGGCCGGGTCAGCTAGTCTTATATATAAAAGGCAATCTCCGTCTGTCCATATGTCCTTTATGCGCTCGCGAACGGCCCATCCGATTGAGATGACATTTTCTACACTTCTTCCTTTCATTCCAGCGCAGCCCACTGTCATATTTTTTTAGTGTGAAATCGGCTGCTTACCCAATATTATTTAATTTTCCATTTTTCATTATAATTTCATATATCTCAGGGGACTTAACTCTGTAAAAGTTATTTCAAGGGGCATAACTTTTCTGTATAACTTATAGTCATATTGTGGCATCGTTTTCAAAGATTTATAAACTCTTTGTCCATAGTTATGTACCGGCATATGAGTTATAATAAATAATGATACAATCTTTAAGGCATTTTCAAAGTTTTCATAAAAATAATGCATAATGCATAACATTGTAACTCATCTTTTTTTGCTTAAGAAGTTACTGTAGTCATGCAGGTGATTAGACAGAGTTTTCATTAAAAATAATGGATGGTGTGTGGAAGGACATTCTTTTAAGTTACTTTTTTTGTTGTATGAATTTAATGAGAACTTATATGACTACTTATATGAATTAAATGAGATGCTCCCCACCAGGGACTGGGCGAAGCCGGACAGGGTCAGGCAGACAGACAGACAGACAGACAGACAGACAGACAGACAGATAGTCGGTAACGGGAACGAGAACTTATATGACTACTTATATGAATTAAATGAGATGCTCCCCACCAGGGACTGGGCGAAGCCGGGCAGGGTCAGGCAGACAGATAGACAGACAGATAGACAGACAGATAGACAATCGGGAACGGGAACTTATATGACTACTTATATGAATTAAATGAGATGCTCCACACCAGGAGCTGGGCAATGCCGGGCCGGGTCAGACAGACAGACAGACAGACAGACAGACAGACAGACAGACAGTCGGTAACGGGAACGAGAACTTATATGACTACTTATATGAATTAAATGAGATGCTCCCCACCAGGGTCTGGGCGAAGTCGGGCAGGGTCAGCTAGTTTACTTATATAGAACGTTTAAGTAATGTTATCAGCATATACACAGCATGTACTGTACCCTTGCCTTTTTCGTTTCCCACATTTGTTTTTCTCCTATTTCGGGTTGTATTTTCTTCCTAAATCTTTGCATGGTGATCCTTAGTATAATCTTTGTGAAGTGACTTATTATGCTGATTGTTCGATGTTGATCACAATCCAAAGCCCCTGACATTGTCGGAATTACAATAAATAGTGATTTACATAAGTCATTGGGAATATTAACAGTATCATATATATTGTTTATCAATCTGGTAACTTGGTTTATACCATATTCTTCTAAGGCATTCATCTTTTCGGTTGTGATGTTGTCTGGACCCGGGGTCTTGCCAGTTCTCATTTGATTGAGAGCATGCTGAACTTCCATCTTCAGTATTGGTGGTCCTTCCAGATTATAAGAAATATCCAACTGTTCTTCACGTGTATCATTATGGAGTTCTTCAGAACTGGGCAAGTAAGGACATAATTTCCAGTTTAAGAATGGGATAAAGACAGTAACTGCATAGTTGAGATGGTTTTCTGATTATCCAATATGGAGGTTAAATATTTCACCAGACTGGCAGTCTATGAGTTTGAGTGTTCGAAGTGGACGGCTGTGGAACGTATGGTCGGTGACAATGTATATGAGTAGAATTTCCAACATATGATACTTAAACGGAGGCCAGCATGGCCGAATGGATAAGAACGCGCGTTCTTAAACAACTGGTGTGCTATTGCCGAGGTAAGTGTAATCCTTACACAGTACGGTTTGACTAAAATGTTGACTTCTCCTCCTTGACTTTGGGACGTAAATTACAAGTACCTCTGAAGTTAGAGTGGGTTCTTCTTCTTCTTCTGCGATCATCCGGAGTTGTTTTTTTTTCTTTTTCGGATGTGATTGCGTTGTGCCTGTTTACAGCAGAGCTGCGTTCTTGCGCCGTTAGGCCGACACATCCGACTTCTGCGGGCATTTGTTGACCGGGTTAACCTTCCCGGGGGTTTCTTAGGACGTTTGACTCACTGTTGTGGTGTTATCCCCCATCCCAGCTGGCCCATATAGAACAGCCAAAGATCCTGGTCAGCCCTCAAGGGAAGGCAGGGGCAGACCATGTCATTCCCCGCCATCCAAGGAGGCTTCCATACTTGCAGAGCCGATACATAGCGCTCTGGTACTGGGCTCACCCAAGGAATCGTCACGTCCTGCACATGGCTGCTTAGCCTCACTTCCGTATATTGGGCCTTCCGTTCACCATAGGCTGTTCTTCCGGAAACCAGAAGTATGCAGTCTGCAGATGACATCCACACAGTGAGCTTTCGATTCGGACTTTCCATGTAATGGATTTGCTAGCCAAGCAATATTCCATTTCGTGCCACTAGGACACTTTTCCACCTTTTATGAAGCCCACACAGCGAGCTTTCGATTGGACTTTCCACATAATGGATTTGCTATCCAAGCAATATTCCATTTCATGCCTCTGGGTCTTCATGCACCTTTAAATGTCAACCTGAATGTAGTTAAAGTAAGCTGCGGTCAACTTGAGCTTGTTGACATCTCCATAGAGCTTGTCCTCAAATGAAGCAGGTGTGGGCCAAAATATCTTTCTCTGTTCTGCATACGTTGGGCAATCCTGCAGCAAGTGTTTTGCTGTCATTTTTCCAGTTCTACAATTACATTCATCGGTATCTCCTATCTTTAGTTTATTGAACAAGTGGTATTTCAGCCTGTTATGTCCTGTGCGGAGTCTGAAGATTGCTACTTGTTCTCTTCGGTCGAGTTTGTTATATGCATCATCCTTCTGGTGGCCTGGATGCTCTGATTCCCATTTGGTTCTATAAGTGCTTTTTATCAACCTCTTTGCCTCATTATAGGTTATGTCTGTGTCAGGCTGTGGTAGTCGTCCGCCCTCTTTTGCCAGTCTGTCAGCCTCTTCATTTCCAGGTATACTGCAATGTGATGGGATCCACTGTATTACAACTTTTTTGGATTTCTGGCATAGACCATGGAGTGCTGCTCTTAGGTCAGCTAGTTCTGTGCTGTTTTTGCTCTTCAGTATTGAGACAGCTGACTTTGCATCTGTAAAGATAGCTATTTGCGTGTCTTTATTTTCCTCCATCAAAAGCATTTCTGCTGCAGTTTTCAGAGCCTCTACCTCCGCTTTGAAGTTACTTGAAAACTTTCCAGTTGCCACTGAATGTGTTTTTTTCACTCCATTTTTTAAATTTAGGAGAATTCCTCCTCCTCCATTCTCTACTGAATTTTTGGCTGATCCATCTGTATATGCATGGGTCCAATTGCTGCTTGGGTAATGTTCTTTTATGTAGTTTAGGGTTATTTCTCTTCTTTCTGTTTCATGCTGAGTGTTCTTTTTCTCAATACCAGGAATGTTTTCTATCATCTCAGGCAGTTGCTGCTGTCTCCAAGCTGGGAACTTGTCTGCATTGTAAATGGGTTTGACTGTTGATATGTTAAGTATGGGATCTGCCCTAATCTTTCGTTTTGCAGTTTCTACAAAGTTGCTACGCTTCAGTCTTCCCTTTCCAAAACCACTAAACCTTTTATACATAGGGTGGTCTGTCAATCTTCTAAATTTTTCAGCTTGTTGCTGGGCTCTGCTATCTCTTCTATCCTGCATTGGTTGTAAACAAGTTATCTTTTCTAATTCATTAATAGGCGTTGTCTTCAGGCTTCCAGTTATGATTCGCATTCCTTGGTTTTGGACTCTACTTATTTTGTTAAAGTTTGACTTAGCTGCTGTTGCCCAAGCTGCAATGCCATATTCCAGTGCTGGCCTCACCCGTCCAGTATATAACTTCTTGAGAACTTTCTCATCTGCTCCCCACGTTGTACCAGCAAGCTTTTTTCATGATTGCCATTCTTTGCCTTGCTCTTGTTCGATTTTCTCAACCTGTGTCTTCCATGTCAGGCGACGATCAAAGGTGACTCCTAGATAGTTTGGATTTTCTTCATGGCGCAATATTTTTCCATTCAATACCAGCTTAGGTTGCTGAGTTTTAGTTGAGAGGGAGAACACTGTGCATGTTGTTTTCTCCTCACTTATCTTCACTAGCCATGATTTTGACCAGTCCTCTAGCGCTAATAGGGCTTGCTGTATTTTGCTGTTAGCTGTACTAATATATTCTTCAGATGTCCATATGGCTAGGTCATCTGCAAAGGATGATGTGTGTACTCTGGCTGGAAAATTTTCCGTGATTGTCGTTTATATATGCTAGGAATAATGTTGGTGAAAGAACTCCTCCTTGGGGGGACACCTTGCTCCAACAGCATCATTTTGCTGGTTTGTCCTTGTACTTTTGTCCTGGCAGTTCTGTTCTCAAGGTAGTGGCTGATCCATTTGTACATTTTCCCACAGACATGCATTTTTTGTAGTTTTACTTTCAGTCCTTCCTTCCATACTTTATCAAATGCTTTTTCTAAATCTATCCAGACCGCTAGTGTGTGCTTTTTTCTCTCGGAAGGCATCCTCTATTTCCTGAGCTATATAGGTTATTTGATCTTCAGTGGATCTGTACTTTCTGAATCCTGCTTGGTGAGGTGTTAAGAGTTGGTTTTCTTCCAGATGCCATGTTAGCCTGCCATTGATAATGCGTTCCATTAATTTTCCTACACAGCTAAGAAGACTGATAGGTCGATAGCCATTTGGTTCTTCCAGGTCTTTTCCTTTCTTTGGGACTGGTATTAGTATAGCTTCCTTCCATGCCTGAGGGACTATTCCCCTCTTCCAGCTGTAATTTAGGACTGCTAGTAGTTTCTTTTTTGCCTTAGTGCCTAGTCCTATTAGCATTTCATTTGTGATTCCATCCTTTCCTGGTGATGTCTTTTTTTTTAGGGTATTCATTGCCTGTTCCATTCTTCCATTGTTAGATTTGCCATCATATATTCTGCTGCTGTCTCTGTATATCTATGATGTATCTGTTTATCTTTGATTGCATTCTTCTGTTCGGCTGTAATATCAATGTGGTTTGCACTGGCATAGTGTTCCATTAGTGCATTTGCAGCCTTTTTTCCTGTAAGCAAAGGCATTTCCTTGTTTAATTGTTATTTGTTTGTTTCTAGGTCCTTCATTGTCATGGCTTTCACTAGTTTCCATAGTTTGTTTCCATCCCTGTCAAAATTCAGGTTTTCTGTTTTTTTCCTCCAACAATCTCTTGTTGTTTGATTTACTGTTCTTTTATATTTTGCTGAGATGGCTTTGAGAGAGATGTTCGCTTCAGTTGTTTGTTCTCTCTCTGCGGTCTTCCTAGCATCTTCAACTTTGTCCTCCAAAATTTGTAGTTCTTCAGTCCAGTATGGTTTGTAATTTTTTCCTCGCTCCTCTTGGAATAGACTCAGTGGCACGCCTGTATTATTGCTCTGTTTAGACTTTCCACCATTTGCTTCATGTTGCCATATCGTGTATTTATGTTTTCACAATATGTGTCTGTTAGTATGGCAAATCTGTCCCAATCTGCTCGTTTGTAATTCCAACGGGGCAAAGGCTTTTGCTCCTGTGGAACATACTCCATATTTATTACAAGCTTGATTGGTCTGTGGTCACTACCTGCTAATTGGTCAAGCACATGGCGATCGATTTTGTGGAGGATGTCTCCTGTGCAGAAAGCTAAGTCTGGAGTAGAAGTGGTAATCCATCTTCTGGAGTAAAAGCTCGGTGTGTCATCCGCTTTGTTGAGTAGATGGAGATTTGAGTCTATTTCCCAGTCCTCCACTTCATCTCCTCTTTTGTCAGTATCTGGGTATCCCCATCTTTCTGAACGGCTATTAAAGTCTCCGACAACAATGCAATTTGTGTCAGTTATTTCCATGTTTGAGAGTGTAAGATCCTTATCTGCCGGGCTATACAGATTGTAAATTCTTAATTTCACGTCCTTTATCATTATATCAACACCTATAATTTCCGTTTGGTTGTCAGAGATCACAGATACTTCGCTGCAAGGTATTGTATTTCGTGTAAGTATTAGAACTCCTCCTTTGTGTCCTTCGCGGTCGAAACGTGTGGCCTGATATCCCTTGACAGAAAATGTGCGATTGGCATTGAGGTGTGTCTCTTGAATGCATGCCACATCTATTCTATCTTTATGAAGACGCTGGTGTTAGGGAGGCTTTCTTGTTATAAACTCCTTCTGCATTCCATTGTAGTATGTTGAGTGTCCGGGGTGTTTGGTCAATAACTCTTAACCTACTCCTCTGTGCCTTGACTCCACAGCACAGGGGAAGGTGACCACCAGTATTCATGGTGGACCCCCCTCGAGGCAGGGGGACCCGGCACTATCACCGCCTGATGGGACTTCACGGGATTAGCACCATAACGATTTATTTTCATCTGTGGCATCATGAAATGATAAAGTTACGTTGCACTTCTTTGTCAAGCCTGTGGCTCAGTACATCCGATTTCGACAAGCATTTGTTCGGGATGCTTTCCCTAGCCTTTGACTGTCCCCAGTCTACCTACAAGGCAGCAGGTTTGTGCGTCACTTCGTCTGGTCCCTCTCCCTTGACCTGTCCGACATGGGTGACCCTACCAGTAGCTGTGCTACCGCCGGCATAGCTCTTGGGGTCATTGGAACGCTCAAGCCCCTCTACCTCGTCAAGGTGGACGCACGGCAGAGGGGGAGTGGGTTCATCTGATGGCGAGGGACACTGGTAATAAGGAAAGCTAATTCACACGCAAAAATAAGCCCAGTGCTACTATAAATAGTGTGTATGGTCTACGCGTGTGTTCAAAGCGAGAGAGCACAAAACTACAAAAATAATAATAACTTTAAGAAAAAATATACTTAAAAAGCGGCTCTGTCCTGGATATTTAGGAGTTGGAAGCATCGAGAGAGTTGATATTGGCATCTAAGGCACTTATCTTCGAAGTGCAGTGTCATCTACTGCCTTATAGTTACCTTGCGGTGTAGGACAGTGGGTCTTGAGCCTGAGGAATTAAGGCCGCCTGGCTAGTGCAGTCGCCGCGAACTGTGCAGGTTAGGGTTTTCCTTTTGCATGACATACAATCCATAACAAACGACAAATTCTTCAATGATGACACAACAAAGGATATAACAACTTATAATCATAGACTGGTCGAATTTGGCATCACACGTCGAAATGGACGGGAACAAACACACACATAAGCATTAGGCAAAAGTATGCACACAACCAATGTGCACATGAACAGTTAACCTACACATATTTCCGTATCTGCTGAAAGTAGGCAAAGCACCTAGCACGCCCCATGTGAATAACGTAGGTTCTGTTTCTTTTTTTTTTTTTTGGTGGCATATCCCTAACAGGACGTTGCAGTAAACATCAACATTTTCAGCTGCTGTTCATGTACAAGGCAAGATTACGCTCAGTGATTTGCCATTGCTTTCTGAGCGACCGGCTCACATACCTCGTAAGTTACCAACGCGGCGAGAACCGCTACCGATTCTCGCGCAAGTTACGTTACTCACGAGAATATACGGGATTACGGAGAAAGACGTTAACTCTTAGGCCAGGGAGACATAATAATTAGTAATTTATTTAAAAAAACTGTCGCTAGAGTTCGTTTGTCATTTATGTTTGTTCGTCACAAGGTCACACGTGATAAAGGATTTGTTTTCATTTGCGTGTTATCGTTGTTCTTATCAGTGAGTATATATGAATCTTGGAGCCTTTCGGTGGCCAAAACACTGGCGGTATTCTCATGTTTCATATCTCACGAAAGTTCGTTAAAGAGCGTAACAGAAGTAAAGGATTTACACGCCTTGGGAACCATTGGGTATGTAATACTAACGGACTTCCTGGCCTAGGCGTTAACGTCTTTCTTTGTAATCCCGTATATTCTCGTGATTAACGTAACCTGCGCGAGAATCGGTAGCGGCTCTCGCCGCGTTGGTAAATTAGGGGTATGTGAGCCGTTCGCTCAGAAAGCAATGGCAATCTACTGAGCGTAATCTTGCCTAGTACATCTACTGTAGCTGAAAAATGCTGATGTTGACTGCAACGTCCTGTAAGGGATATGGAAAATTGCGAATCCCATATTTGTTTAGTCCAGTTGGCAGCATGTGACCAATGGGTGATGTGGTCAAAATCACGTCTGCCGTCTTTACTTCCCATGGTAGATCCTGGTATCCAATTTTGGCTGGGTCCACTCTAGAGGATAGATCAATTAAACAAATCCTCACATCGATGGGGACCCCGGTACTGCCACAGGGATCTGCAATCTCACATGTGCTCTTTAACGTGTATACGAGCAAGATTGCAAACCTAGAAGCACCAGGGGTCGGAAGGATACTAACATTTGCAGATGATATTCTTGCATATAGGCAGGGGGGAGATAGGAAGCAAACAGCCCAGGAGCTACAGGCGACAGTAGACAAAGTGATTGACTGGTGCACAGAAATGAGTGCGGCTGTTTTGTGGTGCTCTCTGGACAACAGGATTGTGAGAGATGATGTCCCAAGCCTCACGATAGATGGTAGAAGCGTCAACAGAGAGAACAAACTGAAGTATCTGGGAATCACATTTGACAGGAGCCTGTCCTTCAAGGACAACGTGGAGACGGTTGTGACAAGATCTTAAAATGGACTCAATGCACTTACAACTATGGCTGCAATGGACACAGAGCAGAGAATGCTTTTCACACTATACCAGCACTTGATCCTCTCAGTGATTGATTATGGACTAGGACTGCTCACTGTCTCAAAGAGTCAGCTGGTGAAGCTGGAGCGCATACAGAATGAAGCTATGCGGGTCATTCTGGGATGCACCAGAGACACCCCAGTAGTGTGTATGTTACATCCTTGGTTTGCCGACTGTTGTAGGTAGGCTCAAGGTGATGCAGGCGAAGACATACCTTAGAGTAGCTGCAGATATAGACACCCTTTGCATGAGGCGCTGGAAGCAGTTAAGGGTCAGCGACTGATAAGAGGGAAATCATGGATGGCTCAGGCGGAGGATACGATCAGACAGGTGTGCATCTTGGAGAACATTAGGCGAGGAGAGGAGTGGGTCAGAGTGCCAGCGGAGCAGTCAGACTTGTGCAGAGTCATAATCACATTGAGCCGGGAGTGCAGGGAGTGGCCAGCAGGGGCCACGGAAGTGGAAATTCAGCAACTAATTCAGGATAATGCTCGCTCGGGTGATGTGATCATCTACACAGATGGTTCGGTGTCAAGAGGTAGGAGAAGTGCCTGGGGGTTCGTAGCAAAAGCTAATGGTCGACGTTTGGTGCAGGAGAGCCTGGCATATGATACCACAACATCTAGCTTTAGAATGGAGGTGGAGGCGGTCACTGCAGCTCTCCGCTGGATGGAGAATACGATACACACACATCGTGATTGTAACCGACTCAGAAAGCATGCTGAGGAAGGTGAGGACAGGCATGCTTCGTGCAGAGTGGCTTGCCTCGCTTCGGAGGACACGGGTGGCAAGCATCGCCTGGATCTTTTCTCCGAGGCATGCCGGTGTGCTGGGGAATGAACAGGCGGACAGACTGGCTGGCTCCGCAAAACTTGGTGGAATATTGATGCGTGACAAGGCAGATAGTTTGCAGCCTTGTGGGAGCACATGCACACCTCGGAGGAGCAAATGGATCACCATCGTCTGGCAAGAATGAGGCAGCGAGGAGTGACGAGGGGTTCTGGCCGACACTTAACGCTTAGAGGAAAGGCGAGACGGACATATAATCAGATTGCTACTGGTACTATTGGT
Organism: Cepaea nemoralis; assembly: GCA_014155875.1. Taxonomy (NCBI): domain Eukaryota; kingdom Metazoa; phylum Mollusca; class Gastropoda; order Stylommatophora; family Helicidae; genus Cepaea; species Cepaea nemoralis. The sequence continues at coordinate 452,146 of JACEFZ010028006.1, read as the reverse complement.
GTTGGAACTCTTCGCTGGCTGCTGAGGATGGGGACAGAGCGCTTATGGGAATGCCTCGAATGCTGTGATGTCGGTTCTTAAATCAATCAATCAATCAATCAATCAATCGATGGGGATTCGAATATATGACCACTGGAACGGCAGGTAATGTAACAGAGCACCATCTCTGTTAGTAGGTTAGGAGGGGATGTGCAAAGACTAGGCACGGTTGAGCATCCCGTATAAACGTAACTAGGGACGCTCAAGCCGTGACGCGGGGGTTAGAGATGTTAGTTACTAGCTGGACCTTGAATTGACAACATCTATTGTAAAAACAGAAAACCTCTTGTATGCTGTTTTATTATTATACGATGTATTAAGTCAAATTAAACATATGAAAAATATAACCAGGACTTCGCTTGCATCTGCCATATAACTGTTACTCCGTTATAGGAGTAGATTTGGCGCCGCTATCCCAGGATTTTGGACTTGGTTGTTGCGGACACAGAGTGAAGTATTACGAAAATATACGGCACAGCGGAAGACTTTTGTTGAACGCCTTTTCTCAAGTTGCTTTGCGTTGCTACAACAAAAACGTTACCACAACAGATGATTTGCTGGCCATATGGAGTTTTACTGACTGAGTGAATCTTGTCAGAAGCCGCAGTCAAAGGATCCAGACCTTGTCAAAGGTTGCAACTCATATTGGAACCACCGCAAATTCGTTTACTGAGGCTAGTTGATTGGAGCCGCCATACATCTTATAATGAATTGCTGGATGGAGCTACCATCGTAAGATGTTTGTCAGAATTGCCATCATCGTATCCTGGAGTGACCTGACCGTTGTCCTTTGGCGTCACTATGCTGTAAGTCTTGACCTGCTGTTATCGGGGCTGTTGATTGACCTTGGCTGCCTGAAGGAGGTCACTTACTGGAGCTGTCCCAGACTGAAGAAAGTTTGCTGCTTTCGAAAACAAAACAGCCGCAACTAACCTGAACTTTGGGAGAAACAAACCATAGCTCATCAAGATGTCTGTCATAAAGAATGCGATTTACTTGCTTTGGTCTTTTCGGACGCGGGTGGGCATAATGGGTTGCCGTCCTGCTGAAGAAGAGAACCTATTGTAATCGCTTCGTTTTTGAGCTTGAGCCGTTTCAAATCCAGACGTGCCCTTTTTCGGGTGAAGTCCAGACGTGCCCCTTTTTCGGGTGAAAAGAAGCCACAAATCTGAGGGTGCCCACCAATGGGTGAAAAGAAGAGTCCAGAAGTTTTCCTTTATCTATGATGGAATCGAGAAACACAACATGCTCGTTTTTTTTTCTGTGAAGCCTACAATTGTCAAGCATAATCGTCAGTCGGTACGTTTGGACTTTCCTTTTGGACTCGTGGAAGATATATCCAAGAACGGCATTTAAGATAATTGATTTGACTAATATAACATAACATTGTGTGTTAAGTAAAATTGATTAATTAATTAGAATACTTGATTTTTATAGGACGAAAAATAGTTGCTTACGTCACTTGTCTAGTTCAAATACGCCTGCAGTTGTATACTTATTGATAATTATTAACTATTTTATAATTGTGAATTTGTTTATATAAGTTGTATAGCAAAACTATTTCAGCATGGCAGAGGAACAAATTTCGTTAACACAGGTTTTAACTGGAGTAGGCACGGCAATAGGCAGACTCAAAACAACAATAAAGCAACAAGGAATAGGGTCAGAGATTGAAAAATTTAGTGGGCAGGCGAAAGATTTCAAGAAATGGATGACTTCGGTGGAGAAACATGCGTTCTTGGTGGCGGCAACGAATGAGGAGAAGATGAAAATTGCTTACCAGGCCACTGTAGCACCGGTTTCGGATCACATTAGAAGAAAATTAGAAGCTAGAGTAGATGAGACATGGGAGCAGTTCAAGGATGACTTGGCCCACAAGTATGCTGAAATCACAGATCCTCAGCATGCGTTTTCAGTGTTAAGACAATCCAAGCAAAACACTGGAGAAACTGTGCAATTATTTAGTGATAGGTTGATTAACCTAGCCGAGGAGGCATTCCTGGGACAGAACGTACGAGGGGAGGAAGTGGAACGAATGTTGGTCGGGATTTTTGTAGACGGTATAAAGTCAGATGGACTGAAGTTTAAATTAATGAGAGAAAACCCTGAGAGATTATCACAAGCTGTGGATATAGCTGTACAGGAAGATAATTTGAGACGAAGATTTAGACTGAGAGTAGGACGAGAAATAGGAACTAGTCGAGAGGATAGGATCGAAGAGCCCATGGAGATCGGACAAGCAAGGTTCGGATGGAATAGAAGAGGAGGAATACAGACGTTGCAGGGAGGTAATGAAAATGCTTACGATAGAAGAAGACAAATGAGAAATCCTATAAGAGAAACGGTAGGTAACACAAATATAGTCTGTTGGGGTTGCAGACAACACGGACACATTTTTAAATTCTGTGGTAACAGGCGTGTTCAGTCGAATACACAAAATAGAAATGTTAATAACAGATCAAATAGGAATTTTGAAGACAGACAGAGGAATTTTACAAGGCCAAGAGCGCAGGAAAACCGGAATCCCACTTACTGAATAGGACCTGCAGTAGGAGGGAAGATAACAAGGTCCCAAGAATTAAGGAATATTTTAATGACAAGTATAGGAGGACGAGTAAAAAGTGGTCTCAACTGGGTGAAATCAAACAATTTTCAATAAATAAAACGGACCCCAGTTCATGCATAATAGAAATAGGGAAATATAGAATTCGAACATTAATTGATTCGGGAGCTCAAGTTAGTGTAATCAAGGAAAATTTTGTATACAAAATAATGAAAAATTGCAAAATATTCAGGAGTCACGACACTCTTCACTCTGTTACAGGACAAAATTTAGATGTAGTTGGCCAAACAATGATAAATCTCAAATTAGGAGGAATCAACGTAAGACACCTTTTTCACGTAGTTAAAGAGTTAAATAGGAACATGCTTATAGGTAGGGACTTCTTACTGAAAAATGGTGTAAGACTTATTTTTGGATCTGCACAAGTTAAGATTCAAGGGCGTGTATGTAGATTTAGAAGAGGACATGCACATATCAGCACTGGTTAGGGTTAAAACGTCCACGACTTTAAAATCACAGACGGTTAATCTGATACAGGCGAAAGTGAAAAGAAATCCGTATTATTTGGTAGGACATACAGTTAGAATAACAGAGTTAGAAAGGGAGGTAATAGATGAACCTGGTCTAGAAGTTCCAGATGGAATAATGACATTAGATAAACACTTAACTTTTCCAGTAATGATTATTAACAACACAGGCAAGGAAATTAAATTGTACAGAGGATGTGTAATAGCCAAAGTAGAACATGATCCTAACAGCATATTAACAACAGATAGAGTAGAAATGCCGAGAATTAATTATTCAGAAACCCCTATAGAAAGAATCAATAACAGAAATAGACGTGGACAACGATGGAACGTGCGGAATGATGAATTGATCCATCCATTCAGAAAACATACATCTTAAATATATTCAGTAGACAAAACAACAAGAGAACAAGAATTATTAGCACAGTTAAAAGCTCCACCGGAAAATAAGGAAATATTAGAAAAACTTGTAAAAGAGAATCAAGATGTTTTTGCAATTAACGACTTAGAATTGGGGAAGACCAAAACAATCACTATGGAAATAGATACTGGAAATCACCCACCAATTAGTTTAAAACCGTATAGAACTCCCTTAAGGAATAGAGAAATTGTCGAAAAGGCAATAGAAGATATGTTAAAAGCAGGAATAATAACAAGATCGAAGTCAGAATGGTCATCTCCGATTGTCATAGTGACCAAGGCCGATGGTTCACACCGATCCTGTTGTGACTACAGGGCGTTGAACAAAATCACTAAGAATGTAGCTTACCCATTGCCTGTGATCGACGATATTTTAGGGTTACTTAATGGGTCTACGTTCTTCACTACATTGGATGCAAGGTCAGGATTTTCGTGTATCCCTATGTCGCCAGATGCTCAAAAGAAAAGTGCTTTTTGTACACACGCAGGTTCTTACGAATTTTTACGAATGCCTTTTGGGGTCAAAACTGCCCCTTCTCACTATATGTTATTAATAAATCAAGTATTAGAAGGCATGCAAAAGTTCGCATTAGCATATATAGATGACATTTTGATCTACACAGCAGGAGACGTACAGGACCACCTGAAACATATAAAATTAGTATTTGACAGATTAAGAATACATGATGTTAAACTGAAACTCAGTAAATGTGAATTTCTAAAAACAGAAACTAAGTACCTGGGATACATTATTGATAGAGAAGGAATTAAACCAGATCAAGATAAAGTAAAGGCTATTAAAGAATTGCCGGCTCCAACCAACGTAAAAGAAGTTCGTGCTTTTATCGGTACATGTGGGTACTATCGACGTTTCATTCCAGGTTTCTCAAAAATAGCAGAGCCCATCACTAACCTGACTGGCAAATGCGCTAGATTTAAGTGGAATGATGAGTGTCAAAGAGCATTTGAGTTTTTAATAAATAGCTTAACAGTAGTGCCACTACTGACACATCCAGATTTGGATAAACAGCTAATTTTATATACAGATGCTTCGGATAATGCTATAGGAGCATGTTTAGCACAACCATATGAAGGAGAAAGATCAGGAATACCAGGAGTTAGGAATGAAAGACCAATTTATTTTCTGTCACACAAACTTAGTAAACTTCAGAGAAAATGGCCGACTATAGAAAAAGAGGCATATGCTATTCACTATGCTCTTCAGAAACTTAATTATTATTTACATAACGCCAATTTCATTATTAGAACTGACCACATGCCCTTAAAATCTTTGCTAGAAGCTCCAGTGCAGAACAGAAAAATACAGACATGGGCGTTGAATTTGCAGGGGTACAACGCAAAGATAGAGTACGTAGCCGGTAGGGACAACACCTGTGCATATTTATTATCCAGAATCCCGTATCCAGAGACATCAGGAAACACTGAGGATGAGGGCGAACCCGAAATAGACGACCGAAACTGGCAAGTAAATATATTAGATTCTGCCATATTAAGTAGAGGAGATTTTAGGAGTTCACCGTCGGATCAAGAATCTGAACCTATAGCGGAAGACCCACATTTAATGCAATTTAATATGAAAGAAGAACAAGAATTAGATCCGAAAGTTGTACAAATAAAACAGAAATTGAACGAAACGGGTGAAAACAGTTGTAAGAAAAATTTTCTAGTCTTGCAGGATGATGATAAGTTATATTACGTGAATGAAAGAAGCGAACAGTTGAGAAAATACATTCCAAAACATTTGGAAATTGAGATTCTAAAGCCATATCATGATGAGAATGGTCATCTTGGTCGTGATAAGTTAGTAAAAGCACTCACTAATAAATATTATTGGCCGAATTTATTTAAAGCTGCTTGTAAATATGTCGATGCGTGTGAGAAGTGTAGGTTAAGAAATATGAAAACGATCAAATGTCCCTTACAAGATACTGACATTCCTCAGTTTCCAATGCAGAAAGTGAGCTTAAATATATCAGGTCTTCACCCTAGAACACTATCGGGGAATGTATATCTACTTCATATCGTGGATTGCTATAGTCTTTTGCCGGAAGTCTATGCGATTCCGGATAAGAGCGCAGATACCATCATTAATATTGTTCTACAGGAGTACATACCAAGATTTAGTTTCCCACAGATAGTACTCACAGATAATGGTAAGGAGTTTGTGAACAAGAAGTTCGAGAAGTTATTACAGGATTTGAATATAGGCCATATAAAAACTTCATATTATAGACCTTCTTCAAATGCGAAGAATGAGAGACAACATCGGACATTGTATAACATAATAGCAAAAATTGTGGAGGAACATGAAAAAGATTGGGACCTTTTCTTAGGATCTGCATTAAGTGCGATACGCACAAATCAAAATGAGGGGACAGGTTTTTCACCATTTTACTTATTACACGGAAGAGAGCCTATACTCCCAATTGACAATCTGTTAAAACCAAGACGTAAATATATGGAGGAGGATTTTCAGGAAGTTATTATACAAGAAATGCACAAAGCGCATGTAAGGTTAAGAAACAATATAATTAAAGCCAGAGAAAGACAGAAAAAGTACGCAAACAAAAATACACAACTACAGGAATTTAAAGTAGGTGATAGAGTTTACTATAAGAAGCATAGAAGAAACTCCAAATTTGATGCTCATTGGATTCCAGGTTATTATATTTTAGAAAAGTTAGGTACTGTATCATACAGTATAAAGAACCAAATCACAGGACATGTAGCACGGGCACACGTGGAACATTTAAGAAGAGATAATGAAGATAAGAGAGACAATAACAATAATAATAATTATTATTATTATTCAGACGGGTTATACTCAGATGGACAACTCGTCAGAAGAGTTAAATATACAATACCCCCAGATTTTGGAAAAGATCCGGTACAAAGTCAATTAATAACAACACCAGTTTACGATGATACTTATGAACAGGCAGAAACAATACCGAAAACTTTGATGAAGGAAGAAAGGAATACGTATGATGGTTATGATAGTGTTGAATCTATGGAGGAAGAGGTAACCGCTCCATTTAAAAATACCAGACAAGCAGTGAAAAGGAGAATAGAGAGACAGAGAAATAGAGAAGTTAAAAGACAGAGGAGAATTAGAGAAAATTCATCAAGCGACGAAGATATGCCACTACTCGAAAGATTGTTAAGAAACTATGATAGACAGATTAGATTAGATATAGAAAGAAAAAAATTAGCGGCTGCTAGCAACAGACATACAGATGAAGAAGAAGGAATGGATGAAAATTCTGAATCTAATAGAGATAGTAGCATGAAGGAAAATGTTTCTCTACGAGAAGATGAAGACATTGATGTGGAGATGGCACTTATACAGAAAAATCTAGAATTACTGAAGAAATTGAGATATAGTAAATAAATTGATAGAAAATGCTGCAGATAGCAGGATGAAAATTGTGTGGTTTAAAGAGGAAATTGGTAATTGATGAAATAGGGTAGCTGTGAATTACAGATGAATTATGGAAACAGATTGGCAAATAGCTTGATTAATAGTTGTGGTGAGTTGTCTTGAGGAGTAGACATGATCTTGTATATTTTGGTAATAAGTTAGGTAATATGGATGTAAATTCTCGTGTGGTCTTGAATATGCATTTTTATTGCCATTTGATTTTGAGATTTGACTTGTTGAGTTTTCTTAATAGATAAATAATGTATTATTAGTTCATAAAAGTGACTAATAATGGATAGGATATATTTAAAAATGGATTCTTTTGTTTCATCATGTATGTCATATTATTTTGAATAATGTCTTTCTTTGAATTGGTTAATTACCTTTATTTAATATGAGGGGAATGAAAATTGTTTTCAAAACGTTGGGGGGTATGATATCCTGTTTTGACTTCGTTTTGGTTGGCTCATGAATTATGATTTTAGTTGAATTGTCTTGCATATTGAATAGTATTTACCCTTGTTTACAAATAAGTTGAAAATTGTTAAAAATTTTGTTCACAAGCACTTATTGTTTTGTTTAGAATAAAGAGTAATAAGACGGGGCCTTATTTAAAGCCCTTCGTTCAGAAAATAGTTAACAAACGACTCTAGACTATCAAGAGAGACACATTCTCCTTGTGAGTAATAAGTTGTAGTAAACATAAGTACCAAAAACTTTGGCCTCGTGCTTCTTCTTCTTCTTTCGTTCGCTTGAAATATGTCTATATCTGCAATGTTGTCTCTTGCATGAATTGAACTGTTTTTTTCCAGTTCACACAGTGGTCCATAGAGTTTATCTTCCACTGTCGTCTCTCTAGGCCAGAAGGTTTGCCTAGATATGTTATATTTTGGGCAGTCTTGGAGTATGTGCTCTGCTGTCTGCGACGCCAATCCACATGTGCACATGGCTGTTTCACCAATCTTGAATTTTGTATACATGTGGTTGCGTAATCTATTGTGTCCTGTTCTGAGGCGCAGAATAATGACTTGTTCTGGTCTGTCCATAACGTGGTAGTCATCTTGAGCAGGTTTTGGTGGCTTTCTGACTGATTTGATCATTCTTTTCTTTTGGTTATCATAGTTATGGCAGTACTTTCCTGTCGGTACTCTGGCTGTGTCCCTAGTATTATTTGGGTATTCTATGTACACTCCCGCTCCTCCATTTCGAACAGCATTTTGTGCTGACCCATCTGTGTAGACTCGGATCCAGAGATCCTGTGGGTATTCTTCATCAAGGAAGCTGAGAGTGGCTGTTCTGCGCTGCACACTGTTCTGTTCTTCCTTGTCAAATATTCCTCTCACTTTTGTCTGGATTTGTAACGATAGTCTATGCTCATCTTTCCATGGAGTTCGCTCTGGAATAGTTGTTAGGGGGATACCAACTGTGGGCAGATCAGTGGTTTCTCTGCAGAGTCGTTTGGCCTGGTGGATAAAACTACTTCTTTTCAACCGCCCCATAGCTAGGTTTTCAAATCTGTTCTTCATAGGTTGGCCTGGCAAGCTGAGGAACTTTTCTGCTTGTATTAGCGTTTTCGTATCTCTGCGCTCACTCAGTGCCTGTGTCCTCCCCATCTTCTCCATTTCCACTATAGGGGTTGATCTCATCCCTCCTGTGGTGACTCTAAGTGCTTGATTTTGCACCTTGTCCAGCTCTTGTAGTGTGGTATTTGATGCTGAACACCACGCAGTTGACCCATATTCCAGGTGTGGTCGTATGCTCTGTTGGTAAACTTTGCTAAGTATTTTCGTACTGGCTCCCCATGTGGTTCCACTTAGTTTTCTCAGGATGGCTATTTTCCTTCTGGCTTTTGCTACTGCTTTGTTGATGTGCTTTCTCCATGTCAGCTTGCCATCAAATGTTACTCCAAGGTATGTTGGTTCTTTATCTTCTCTTAGGGGAGTTCCATTTATCTGGATGATCCCTGCCTTTTGTTTTGGAGAGAGGGTAAATAGGGTGGTGCTGCACTTGTCAGTGTTTATGCTGACACACCATCTATTTGCCCATGGAGCAAATGTATCTACAGCTCTTTGTAGCAATCTGGTGGCCACTGATGCATATTCATTTGTGCTCCATAGAACCAGGTCATCGGCGTACATTGCCGCTTTAATTCCATGCGGTAGGTGAGCAACAAGATCATTGATGAAGATTAGAAAAAGTGTGGGGGACAAGACTCCGCCCTGGGGGACACCGTGACGCAGTAGTACTTTCTTGCTCTTGAGTCCGTCTATCTGTACTCGGGCTCTTCTGTTGTGCAAGTATGCTTTCACCCATTTGTACATTCTTCCATTGACTTTGCAGTTTTTCTCAGTTTCTTCATCAGACCTTCTTTCCAGACTTTGTCAAAGGCTTTCTTCAGATCTATCCATGCCGCAAGCACCAGCTTCTTCTCTTGGAATGCATCCTCAATTTCTTGAGAGAGGTAGGTTGTCTGATCTTCCGTAGAGTAGCACTGCCTAAAGCCAGCCTGCTGTGGCACAAGGATGTTTTTACTTTCAATGTACCACTGCAGTCTGTGATTGATGATGCGCTCCAGTGTTTTGCAGAGACAGCTGGTGAGGCTAATTGGTCTGTAGCTAGAGGCAATGGAACCATCTTTCCCTGATTTTAGGAGGGGTATCATGATTGCTTCTCTCCAGGCTTGTGGAACACTGCCTAAGTTCCAGCTGTTATTGAAGATCTGCAACAGCTTTGTTTTGGCCTCTGTTCCTAGGTTCCTGATCATTTCATTGGAGATACCATCAGCTCCTGGTGACTTTCTCATTTTCGGTTTTGATATGGCTAGCTCCAGTTCGCTGATTGTGATGGGTGCCTCCAGAACCTCATGTACTATTTCCTTCTGTCCTGTATGTTGTCGTTTCTCTCGAATCTCTTGTTGTTTCTCTGGACTAATTTTGATATTGCTATCTTGTGCGAATGAGTCCGCAAAATGGTCAGCTGCTTGCTTTCTTGTTAAGATTTTTCCATCTTTATGTAGCGCAATTTTTGAGTTTCTCCCTGTGCCCTCGTCATTAAGCTGTTTTATTAGCTTCCACAATTTTGCTTGTGTCTCTTTCAAAGTTCAGAGACTCCGTTTTCTCCTGCCAGCTTTTCCGTCTAGCCTGCAGCTTGGCCCTTTGAAATTTGGCTTTTGCATGCTGGAATTTATTGTGGTGCTCTTGGCTGGGTGTGGCCTCTGCTTGCTTTCTACACACTTCAACATCATTATGCAACTGTTCCAGGTCACTACTCCAGGAGGGTTTATATTGTTTACGGGCTCCTCTTGGTACTGTTTCTCGCGCTGCCTGTAGTATGCATTTCCCAAACTCTTCAACTACTTTATTTATGTCTTTCTCAGTGTTCAGATTTCTAACCAATATGCTGGTGCGATGCTTGTAGATTGCCCAGTCTGCTTTCTTGTAGTTCCACCTCGAGAGGGTGCTGCTTTCACTTACAAGCTCATTTTCTACGGTTAGAAAGACTGGCCGATGGTCACTGCCACCAAGTTGTTTCCCAACAATTCGTGTAATGTTCCACTCCAGGTCTGGTGAATGAAAAGCCAGGTCAGGTGTAGTTGTAGAGTGCCATGATCTCGAGTAGAAAGTATGTGGGTCGGACGGCTTGTTAATCAACATGAATCTATTCTCATCCTGCCAGTCTTCCAGTCTCTCTCCTCTCTGGTCCATGTGATCATAGCCCCAGCTCTGCGAGTGGCTGTTGAAATCGCCACACACAATCATTTTTTTCTTTTAGTGGTAGTGTGTCCAGTGCCTGTGGGCGGTCACTTGGACAGTAGTAATTGATCAGATGTAGATCTGTATTACCTGTCTTAAGTTTAAGTGTCTGATACTCAGCCCCTTCCATGTAGACTTTGATTTGGGAAGCCATGATGTTATTTCTTACAAGGGTCAGTATCCCACCTTTTCGCCTGTCCTTTCGGTCAGATCGGTAACACTGGTAGCCTCTGATTTTGAAGGCTATATTTTCATTGAGGTGAGTTTCTTGCAAGCAACATATGCTTACTTTTTCTTGGTCCAAGATTTTTTCTAATTCTATTTTTTTGTTGCTGACTCCCTCCGCATTCCAGTGCATTATTTTAAGTCTTCGTTTGGTAAGGCCAGTCATCCTATTCTCATGTCCCCTGGCTCCACAGGACATCTGAGAAGGACCTCCAGTAGTTGGGGTTGGACCCTTTCGAGACATAGGGCCCGGCACTGCACCTGCCTGGGGGTCCAAAGCAGGGCGAGCACCATAACGATTAGCAGTAGTCGACATATTTCATTTTGCGTGATTGCGTGGCATCCTGATTTCTGTGGTGCGCCTCTTGGCTGGTTGCCTCCGACTTCAGCACCTTTCTTTGCTAGAGCAGACTGTGGTCTCACTCGAGTGTAGATGTGTACACGCGCACACACCTGTCTGCGCATGCATGTACGTGCATACACATCTAGAGCATACTGGTTATTTTCCGGCGCCAGAGATTCGCCGTCGCCCCTTCTCCTGTTAGTTTAAACAGGTCCGCCGCGTGAAGGCCAGGAGTTGGACTTTTGCTGCATAGGTTATGTATTCACGAGCCATTGAGGTATTTAAGCAATGTTGGGCGCTCACCCCAACACCGCGCCTCGGCTACATACAGCAACATTTGGAACCCTGGCCTCGTGCTAATAAGAAGGCTGCTGCGCAAATCAGCGTTAATGTTTTGGGATAGGGAGGTTAATTAGTTAATTACATGATGGCTATGAAGTTTGGAAACGCATGCCTTGCTTGGATGACGGGGTTTTATGATGGATCCTACACAAATAAAAGTTAGTAGAAATATATGGTTCTGGGGAGTTGAAATAGGAGCTGCATTAAGTCAACATTGATTGAAAATATATGGATTAGATGCCATGTTATATTAAGGAAGAAGAAATTAACGTGACTAACGTCTATAGCTGGTATAAAAAGAGGCTGTGTTAGTCAGCATCAAGGGGAATATAAGGAGCTAGTTAATGGAGAATGGATATTAATGGGGCTGTAGATAGCAGTACATATGGTTTAGTACAAAGTTAATACACCCATGAACAAGGATGCTTATAATTGGATGTGAGGGGGTTAAAATAGGAGCTGTGATAAACAGCGTTAACTGGTTTAAAGAAATGAACATTGTCAATATTATTTCTATGGTTTCATGATTGAACATAAGCCATGTGAAATATAGTCATTAATGGGTGTGGATGGCAGCACAAATATTAATATTGAGTATATAAGGAAGAAATTTTGGATCGACTTAATTTATAACAAACATACGTATATTTTCATGGATCATAAGATGCATTTTTAAAACTTTATTTATAAAGTTTTTGTGTTTGCAAGGGAGGTAAATGTGATTGCTTTTTGACTACTTCTTTATATCTTTATAACTGGGTGCGCACCCCATCTTTTCTGTCTATCCTGCGTTGTTTTGTTGAGAGAAAATGAGAAGTTACATAACGCATGATAAGTTTCAAATTATATACCAACGACTTTGATGAACATATGTATATATGAAATGAAATATCTTTATGAACTGTTCTTTAAAAAAAAATAAAACCTTGTAGGCTCATATACGGAAACGAAGAAGAAGTATCACTTCACGAAGATCTATAACAGAACATAGCGGTTAGCTATAAGAGATAAGTGGAGAACTGGACTCGAAGGAGTAGAAATAAAGTTCATTGGTTAAGAGGGGGTTAGTTTAAGATGGGTTGGAGAAATAATATTGGGGTTAAGGTTTTAGTGAGGGAAAGAATAAGTAGAATAAGTAGGTTAGGGATTAAGACTTTTCAGGAAAAGTCTTCTTAAAGAAAGGGAGGAATGTAACAGAGCACCATCTCTGTTAGTAGGTTAGGAGAAGATGTGCAAAGACTAGGCACGGTTGAGCATCCCGTATAAACGTAACTAGGGACGCTCAAGCCGTGACGCGGGGGTTAGAGATGTTAGTTACTAGCTGGACCTTGAATTGACAACATCTATTGTAAAAACAGAAAACCTCTTGTATGCTGTTTTATTATTATACGATGTATTAAGTCAAATTAAACATATGAAAAATATAACCAGGACTTCGCTTGCAACTGCCATATAACTGTTACTCCGTTATAGTAAACTTTCTAGCCACCACTGCATTAGCGGGGCATCTTCCAATGTCTGTACTGGTCCCAAATTAATGCTGAATAATGCCATTGATTTTAATTGTACGTGTAGGCAGGATCCGTTTTCTAGGACATGAAACTGTCCTACACTAGGCGAGTCCACTGTGTGGCGGTGGGGAAAGTGAATCTATTAGCCGTGTTTATGTTGAATAAGTGACCGTTGACCAGCACAGGCGGTGGTCATTGAGAAGAGGCGAGTTAGTAGGTTGATACACGAAGCCGCGTCGGAAGCGGGTTCGAAACGCTGTACTCTACATAACCCTACCTCCCCACTGTCAATTTAGAAGAAGACTTTTAGAATCAAACCATACACAAAACAATGGAAGGTAAGGGAAAACCACCGTTGTATTTATCTCTTTTAGACACGCTTCTCAACAATTGGGACATCTAGTCAACGTCTTTAATGGGTGTTCCAATGGAATCACCTCGTCGTCCGGTAGGCAACATCATGTGCTACAGGTGATGCCCCAACGTCATCAATCTACCGTATGCAAATTACATGTTAAAAACATATTACATATTATTGGTACACTGAATGTCCGAACACATATTATATACAAAACTGAAAGCTTGAAAACATCAAGTATGAAATTGATAGAATTAATTTAAATATATCAGGTATTAATGAAATGCGATGACAAGGTGCAAGGGGAATTAGTTAGTATTTCTGAATATTTAGTAGGCAATATTATTTTTACAAGAAACCATGCCAAAAATCTGGTCGTATGTTTGGAACGGCAAATAACCATGGCGGTGTTATGGCAGTCGGTTAACGATATTGTCTGGGCCAAGTCGTTTTGGTTACCGGGCAATTATACCTGGGATGATTTAAAAAACAAAGATGATGGGATTTATCATCCACAGATGACTGATTTACTAGTCCCTGTATATCTATCAGTTGTCATTTATTTCGTCCGCTATGCACTGGAAAGGTATGATACTCCATAGCATGTTTAAGTTAAATTTAGAGTAATGTAAATTAAACTACACTTAAACTACTTAAGTACTTATCTAGGAGTAGGTGGTGGTGGGGTATTTGACAATTTTATAATAAAATAGTGACACATTTATATAGAGGATAGCATATACATTGCTTTGATTTTGCTGTTACAATGTAAAACTAACGTTAACGTAAGTGAAGTCACATATGATATTTTAACTCTTGATAACTACTCTGACACTGACAGTGACACCCTCCTCCTCCAGTTGTCGCACATATTATAACATCCGACAGCAGTGAGTGTCAGACATACTGAGTCTTGTAACACAGTAAGGACCACCTTGCACTGTTACAGTGAGCGCCAGTTGGCGACCGTAAGGTGAAAAGTGAAACATTTATTGTAAAATTGTTCTGCTGGTTTTTCTAGAACCACATGCAAGACTTCTGCTATACATCCCTGTAGTGCCCAGATCATTAATTAATAGTCCCTCATGGGAACTCAACTAATCCTCTGGACAACAATCATTATAATCCCTTTAAAATTAATGTCCTAAATGTGGCTGATTTGGTTACAGGATTATTAATCCGAGGCTGGAATGGACCCTAATTATAACTTCTCTTCTGAGGTTGGATGGGGTAAAGGTAGTGGAAAATGACTTGAACTCAACTGACCTGACAGAGGCTCTCGGAGGAAGTGGTAAACATATGTGCAGAACCCATCGGTAAATGTAGTGTGCAGAACCCATTGTTAAATGTAGTGTGCAGAACCCATCAGTAAATGTAATGTGCAGAACCCAGCAGCCAGAAGCTCTGCCTTCAATCAGTTTAGTCCCAGTTAGGAGTTCTGGACTCCCAAGACCCATGTGAACTAGCTTAGTGAGAGATTGAATGGCTGCCGGGAAAACATTCATAAAGATTGGATGTCGGATAGGGCGGTACCAGGAATAAGGACTCCCTCTGGGACATCCCTACCTCTGGGACATCCCTACCTCTGGGACATCCCTACCTCTGGGACATCCCTATCTCTGGGACATCCCTACCTCTGAGCTTAAATGGTGGTTGTACCAGGTGGACTTCTTTTGTCCACTATTTATATACAATCTGTAATTAAGCCTAGTTCCATTCAAAATCTTTGCTTGAGCTATGGATGGTGGCCATGCTTTGAAAGTGATACCCCCATAGCAAATATAAATAGGAATAGCAGAAAGAGGGAAGAATAGGAAGGAAAGGAAGAGAAGGACTGGCAAGTGAGTAGCAAGAAGAATGATTGAGAGGCTATAACTAAAGTTAATTCATGTCAGCTGTTGAAGCTACTGAAGCATGAATACACATACTACCAAAAATAGTATGTGATTTTGACATCTTTATGATTCAGGAGACTAATGTGAACGATGAGACAACCAATGCATATTCTGGATGTGACTGTTACACCAATCCGTGTGAACAAAATAATGGAGATTTGCAATGTATGTAAAACATGAGCTTCCTCATTGATGGATGCATACAAGTGCATACAGTAGTGAAAGGGTTGCCATACAGGGCTTAATTGTGCCTATAGAACACCTCGATTGGAGGATTCTGGATTCTGTAATGTCTACGGCGGAGGTGTGGGGGGGGGGGGGGTGGGGGGGGGCACCCTTCTGATGAGTATCAAAGGAGTTCCTGTCAGTGATGGCTGACTCTGATGGGAAATAAAATATCTTATAACTAGACTTCAACACTCAATCAAAAGAGTGGGGAAATATTACAGAAAATAATACTGAATTGCATTTAGCCAGATGTGGCGTGAATCAGCCTAACTTTTTAAAAAATGATGGCGACGCTACAAGATTAACAATTAGACCTGGCGACTCAGATAGAGTCATCAATGTGGCTTTAATTTCCAGTAATGAAGCCTGCATGTTTATCTCTTAGTTGTTTGTCAATGGTATCTCTTAATTTCTCCCGGATGATCCTTCTTAATATTTCCCCCAGAACTGATTAATATTATTCCTTTATATTTTTCACATTCCTACAGGTCAGCTTTCTTTTGCAGCTCACCAGATATCCATCTCTCCATTCTGCTGGTATTTCTTTGATGTCCCAGACTTCTGCTAAATAATTTGTGAAGTAATTCAGTTGAGGTGTTTCTTTTGGCTGTAGTAGTGTCTGCTGGGCTACTAGCTGGACTGGCAGCTTTCTCTTCCTTCAGAAGCGTGTTAGCTTTTCTTTAGATTGTTTTGATCCAGCTTTAAACCTTTGTCTGCCTTGTGCCTTAGACACACAAAACGGCTTTTGTGCTATTGCATGGTGGAATGAGCCTGTTGAAAAGGTGAATGAGTGCAGAAAATATGAAAGAACTGATCACAAAATGATAATTAGGTGGAAGAAATGTATCAAGAAAGAAAAAAAAAACCCTGTGACATTTTATAGATTTTCACCAGATTAAGCCAAGATACAAGTATAGGATATACTTCCGGTCCCCACATGGAGGATGGGCGTTTGTGCTGTTAAGGACACTGGAGTGTTTATGCTTGTGGCTACTGTTTGCTTCTGCATTTTCCTCATGTTGGACTGGTAGTGCTTGGTTCTGTTGCCCTGCTACTGAGTTGAGTGCGTGGAGCGACACTGTAAGCTGTGAATTTTGTGTGGAGTACTTTTACATCTGTCCGCGGTTGTTTGTAGCGTGAACTGCTTGTTCAGAAAAATGGCGGCCGGCTGGTCGCTGAACTAACTGGGTTGCCTTGTGCAGTAATGTGTGGCTGCTGGTTTTCTAGTGACTGCCGCTTCCATTGGCGATGAACTGTATTTTATGTGGTGGACTTTTGTGTTGGAATTCTGACAGTGACATTATGTATAGTATACCTGTGTGGGCTGTTGGTTTGTCGGACTTCTGTCTATTTGACTTTTCACATGGAGCAGTGAGGAGCATTGTGTGTGATATTCACTGGCCCAGGAACAAGTATAATGGGGCGACCCATTGCCGTGAAGTTGGAGCAGTTACTGAATGACTGACTGATTGACTGACAAGTATAGGAGAACTTTGTGACTGATGTGGCTGGTGATTAAACCTTAGGAAAGATGTTGGTGCCGGCTTCGTGGCTTAGAAGTTATGACTTTTCTCCGTAATCTCGTATACTCTCATCGGTAACGTGATGACGGTGAGAATCAGCAGTGGTTCGAATTGCATCGATAACTTACGGGGTATGTGAGCCGGCCGCTCAGAAAGCAATGGCAAACTACTGAGCGTAATCTTGCCAAGAAATCAACATACAGCTGAAAGATGCTGGTATTGACAGCGATGTCCTGTAAAGGATATGCCAAAAAAAAAAAAAAAGATGTTGGTATTTATATAAACATATGACCAAAAAGAATATCAATGTTCAACAGCAAACATCCAGGATTCAGTAGGCAAAATTTGTAGAACTGAAAAGGAGAATGGGCAAGATTTTGTGTCACTGAGATAGGTTTGGCTGATTGGCTAAGAACGCCAGGTTCTCCTTCAGAAGACCTGGGTTAGAATCCTCGGTAAGGTGTGGATTTTTTCGTCAATGGGGCAAAAAGAAAATCCTAACCTGCACAGTTCGCGGTGACTGCACTAGCCAGCCGACATTAATTCCTCAGCTTCAAGACCCCCCTACCCTACACTGCAAGGTTCTATAGGGAGTAGATTACAGACAGATAAACGTGATAGAAATGCTCACCAAAACACTCGATGGAAGATGCACAACAAAGATTAAAAACAGAATAGGGCAAGCAAAAGCTGCATTTCAGAAAATAAAAAGTATTTTATACAATAAGTCACTATCATTGAATGTAAGAAGGAGAGTGCTGAAATGCTATATAGAACCTATTTTGCTGTACGGCAGTGAATATTGGAATGTAAATGAATAAATTAGGAAGAATTTGGAAGCAACAGAGATGTGGTTCCTGAGACGAACGTTGCAAATTCCTTCGATTGCCAGAGTAACTAATAACGATTGTCTGAAAAAGGCTAATGAAAGTAGAAACTTATATACAATAATAAGAAAGAGACAAACAGTGTTCTTTGGGCATGTGATGATAATAGAGTCATTGGAGAACATCATGACAACTGGAAAGATCAAGGGGAAGAGAGGCAGAGGCAGACCAAGAGAGACGATGCTGGATAGACTGAGAAGTGACATAGAGGAATATCATCAGCAGAGTTGATCCAGAACATCAAAGACTGAGATCTGTGGAGCGACATGAACAGCATTGCCAGCTGGCAGGGCACTTGATGGTATGAAACAATAAGGGTTGTTATCCCAGCTTACTATACAATGACCTGGAAATTGTGAAGATTTAACATGTAACGACTCTCCAGCACTATCTGCAATCACCTTTGATGATAGGGATTTAGTTAGGATACTGTTTGCAGATGTTGGTTGACTGATTTTCAGTTACACAGCTTGTTATTTTCAGGTTGGTGTTTAGTCCAGTTGGACGAGCTTTTGGCTTAAAATCTGTTGTCAAAAAAGCTTCCCCTAACCCTGCCCTTGAAAATCTGTTCAGAAATTCAAAGGCACCTTCCAATGATGTCATTCAGGTAAGTATTCTGACATATTCATGTTCTACGGAAGTAATTGCATTTCAGTGGGTGTGTTGATGTAGTGGATAGGGCGTTACGCTGACAGTGGCATGAGTATGGTGGATGAGAGTGTGATGTCAGCTGGCTACAGGAGGGAAAGACTGACCACTTATTCCTCCATGCACTCATGGATTATAAACAAATTTGATGGTCCTAACACTTGACATACCCACAGAAGTTTCCTACTATGGGACTTGTTTTTGGTTATTAATTTGAACAATTTCGTAATGTTATTCTGAGTTACTATGCTATTAATCATCATCATCAAGTGCCTTGCCAACTCGTGTGTGCAGTATGCTTCTCTACATTTTGCCATTTCCACCAGCATGTATCAGTTCATGTGCTGGCACATTTCCATGCCATGACACCAGGCTCAAGTTGTTTTCTCATGTTGTCTTTATTTATCTCTTTTCCACAAATCTTCCTAGTTGTCACAATACGTTAAAGTTGTTGTCTTTTCATAATGTAAACCTTTTGGTGTTTGTGATAAGGTGTGTTTATGTCTTAGCCTCTTTCAAAACATGTAGATTACACCTTTTGGCTGTCCAAAGAATTTTCAACATTTTCATGTAAAACTACATCTCTGAAGCTTCCAGGGAATTTTCGCTTGTTAATAGAGATAGAATATATAGATAATATTATGCTATATAGATAGAATTAGAATTGTAGATAGAATTATGCTGTTAAACATTTTCCTTTCTGTGGTTTAATTTATTGTTCATTGTATTGTTTTGGGTTTCTTTTGCTCATGCAATCATGTAATTTGATTATTATGGTAATATGGATTTTTGTTGCAGATACTGATGCGAGTTTGGTTCATATTTGAAATTAAATACGCAGTAATGCATGCAAACACACATGTATAAACACATGTGTAATGGTGATATGAATATGACAATGACAAGTTTTTATAAATATACATTTATTCTTAGGTGTTATAATGGTATGGTGATTGGGTGTATGCGTGTGTGTGTGTGTGTGTGTGTGTGTGTGTGAGAGAGAGAGAGAGAGAGAGAGAGAGAGAGAGAGAGAGAGAGAGAGAGAGAGAGAGAGAGAGAGAGAGAGAGAGAGAGAGAGAGAGATGGACGATCAGTACAGTGATTTTGTTCGGCATGTCATGCATGCGTCCTTGTCTCTGCAAGGGAGTGTGTTTATGTATATATATGTGTGTGTGTGTGTATGTGTGAATGTCTGTTTGCTTGCTTGCATATGTGTATGTGATGGATGAATGGATGTGTGTGTATTTGTGGATGTGTGTATGTATATGTATATATGTAAGTGTACACACACATGCATGTATGATGTATCGGTGTATGTGTGTAGGTTTGTGTACATGTATGTATATGTAAAATAATATAAATATAAATACGTATAGAATAATATAAATGAAAATGAACAGGTTAAGAAAAAGAGTCTGGGAGAACAGGAAGCTTACTGTCAAAACAAAAGTCCTTGTCTATCAAGCCTGTGTCCTTAGTACTCTTCTTTATGGCAGTGAAACCTGGTGAAACCTGGACAACTTACTCACACCAAGAGAAACGTTTAAACAGGTTTTATATCCGGTGTCTGCGAAGAATTCTTGGTATTAAGTGGCAAGACAAAATCACAAATACTGAAGTATTGGAAAGATCAGGTTGTGTGACGGTTTATTCCATGCTGTCTTCGTAGACTTAGATGGATAGGACATCTTAGGAGGATGAATGATGGTAGAATACCAAAGGACATCTTTTTCGGTGAATTACAGATGGGTAAGAGATCTCAGGGTCGGCCTCTACTACGATACAAAGATGTGTGTAAGCGGGACATGATTGATACAGGCATTGATAATGCACAGTGGGAGCAAGTCGCCGCTGAACGTGTTGCATGGAGGGAAAACATCAGAAATGGAATAAAGACAAAGGAGTAAATTATTACAAATAAGTCACACACCGAACGTGTGAGATGTAAGATGGTGCATGATGGTGGAAATGACCACGTGTTCACATGCACCCACTGTGAACGGACATTTACAGCGTGAATTGGCCTTATCATTTACATTCGCTACCGCCATGGGTAAAAGTTATTATGCCTTTTTAAAGCACAAACTATTGTCTGTCAAGACGGCAAGGTGCCAATGTGTATGTATATGTATAAATATATGTAGAAATGTTATTCCATCTTTGTGTGTATGTTCAGTATTCATATTCTTATGTTTACTGCCACATGAATTCATCACACATAATACAAAGGCTTGTTGACTGCCTGTTTCATACTGATTATGCTTTCTTGAATTCGGATAGTATTATAATATTGCATTTCCATTAATCATACTCTAACATGTACATATATGTTAAATCTACTAAATATATGTAGACATATACATGTGTGAGTGTGTCAGTCTGTCTTCAGTCACCGTATGTGTCTGTCTATGTGGCTACAAATGTTTGTTTCTGTATCTGTCTGGGTCTATGGATGCTCTTTTTGTGAATATCTTTGCATGCGTTATCATTATGTGTCTGCGTGTGCCTTGTCTTCGACTCTGTATGTTAGTGTTTGTATCTGTATGTGAGTTTGTATGTGTTATTTGAGTGTATGCGTTTATGTATGAATGAGTATATATATGTGTGTGTGTGAGAGACAGAGTAGGTATCTGTGTGTGTGGGTGGATAGATGGATGGGTGTATGTATGTATGTATGTATGAGTAAATGTGTGTTAGTGTATTTGTGATTGTGAGTTTGTGTAAGTGTGATTGTGAGGGAATGTGTGTCATTGTGTGTGAGTGTGTTTGAATTTTTGATTGTTAATAGAATTATATAGATAGAATATGTGAAATATTTGAAGTGTGTGAGTATATGAGCATGTGAGCGAGCGAGCAAGCAAGTGTATGAATGTATGATATATTGAGTGTGTGTATGTGAGAATGAGTACTATGCTAGCGCATGTGTGTGTGTGTGTGAGTATGTATGTGTGAGTATATATAATCTGGGTTCCAAGGTTGACCACACCTATATATATCTTGGCAAGTAATGAAGGCAGGCATAATACTGACCACATGACCCATTTAATGTCCACTAGTCTAGACTACTATAGGTCTAGCACCATACGCCCAATGGGCCTTACAGCATGTCAGAGGGACTGAGTGGTCTCAAGGTATGGTGTCCACCACGAGTGCTGGAGGTCCCTGGTTCAAGCCCAGTGAGGGCCGGGATCTTTTCACGTGGACTTCTAATAACAAAATTTCCCCTGGTCTGGGTAGTGAGATCAGACGTCCGCGTGTATTGTTGCGCACGTAAAAAATCCATTGACAGTTAGAAATTCAAAAAAAGTAGCCTAACAGCGCTGCCTGGGCAAAATTTTGAGTTAAAAATCTACCCAAAGTATTTCAGGATCCTCAACGATGCTACGAAGTTAGTGCACTGAGCTGAGTTTCTCTGGACTCAGGTTTGAGTAAGGGGTAGAACGGAGCACTTATGGGTTACACCCATGTGCCGTGATGTTGATCCATCGACTAAACTAAAGCTTAAAAAAAAACTGGAAGGTGATTTGATATTTTAGCATGGTCTGAAGTTCACTCCGCTTGACATTGTGCCTGAGCATCTCAGTGTTCCTGCTTTGAAGTATTATAAAATAATTCTAGTCCAATCTGCTGGTCAACACATAGTTTAACTCATGAACTATAATGCAGACTGTGATATATATATATCTATCTATATATATATATATATATATATATATATATATATATATATATATATATATATATATATATATATATATATATATATATATATATATATATATATATATATACAGGCATAAAATGAATGTTTAACAATGTTTCAGGTTCTTTCAAAGGAAACTGATATGAGCATACGACAGGTGGAACGTTGGTTCAGAATCAGGCGAAACCAGGACAGAACTCCAGTATTTAAGAAATATTTGGACTCATCGTAAGTGGAAGTAATAATTAGACATATGAGTCATCCGTGTGCCAGCAAATGTTAAGTTAATGTATAGATATTGTCAGATGACATTTGTGTTTGGTAAATGTATTTCTCGTATGTCAAACTACATAACTACATCTTCTCCTGTTCCTCCATTTAACTGGGTGAAGTATTGGGGGGGGGGGGGGTGTGCTTCCTCGCTTTGAAGTTAAGCATAGTCCATAAACATGCTGCAACTTCTAGTGCACTGGACTGATTTTTGCGCATGGATTAGCATTCCCTATTACCTATGTCCCTCGCCATTGGGCAAACCCACTCCGACTTTAGAGATTCTTGTAATTTATGTCCCCAAGTCAAAGATGAGAAGGGTTTAGTCCAACTGACCAGTGTAAGAGTTGAATCCGCTACCTTGACATTAGCACACCAGATGTTTAAAAACAAGCGCTCTTATCCTATCAGCCATGCTGACCTCCTTGTGTGTTCTTTCCACTGCTCTTTGTAGGTTGGTCTTTATTTCTCTCAATACCATCACTCCATCTTTTACACGGTCTTGTCTGTTCTCTGTGTCCATCATATTTTGTCAATATGGCTCTTTTTGGTAAATGATATCAGGGCATTGCTGTGAGGTGGCCAGACAATTTAATCTGCATGAATGCGCACTCACACACACACACACTCTCGTGTACGCAAGCATGCACGTACACACACATGCACGTATACACACACACACATGTATGAGCGTGCACGCACGCATGCACACACACACGCACACAGAGGGAGGGAGGGAGGGGGGGGGGGGAGAGTTCTATCAATCCCAGCATTTTGGCTGTTCGTGATTCCTGGGCAAGTTTTATGTTCAGTAGTGTGCCATTGCTTTCTGAACGACTGGCTCCTATACCTTTTTAAAAAAAACCAGCACCACTGTGTTTCGAACCCAGGTATACGGGATTACGAGTCACATCTTTAACACCTTCACCACGGAGACAGGCTTACACATATATATATATATATATATATATATATATATATATACATATATATATATATATATATATATATATATATATATATATATATATATATATATATATATATATATATATATATATAGTTTTGTGATGTGAATGCAGTTTTACAGTCTCTGAATCTGAAAGTTCTCAAAGCCTGAAAATATTTGCTGTAACCTGAAGCCTCCTGTCTGCTGGTCACCTCAAATATACTAGAAAGATAATATTGATTTTATCATCTGTAATAGTTTTGATGTTGATTGCAGTTTAAGATGCACAGAAATGGCTTTGAATCAAGGTCGTGTTATTATCATCTTTGATGTGTTTGTTTGCAGGTGGAGGGGATTGTTTTATTTTGTCATCTTTTGGTATGGCATCTACTTGCATTTGGATGTAAGTATATTTCTGTTTAAATGTCAGTGCATTTTTTATTTCTTTTTCTGTTTGTTATACATTTATACTAATGAGTGGGGAGCTGATCTGGCATAGTGGTTAGGGTGCTTGCTCACCTAGATGATGGTCTTGGTTCATTTCCTAGCAATGACAGTATTCTGTATCTGGCACAAACAGTTCTGGCATGGAACCAGCTTCATAAAATTGGTTGGATAATTTTCTATATTTTCTGGGAATTTTCTGAGAAAGGATGGTCGCGAGGAGGAGAAAGGTCACCCACCTCATTATGACAAGTCCAGGAACACGTGAAAGTCTGACACTTGATGGTTAATGTCATTATCTGCCATGGGTCTATGGTTGCTAGTGAGCACATGTAGTGTGTATCAGTGTTCACCGTAAAAGGTATCGAAAAAGGGATTTGACGGCTGCAGAGCTGGTACTGTTATCATGTGCCCTGCCAACTGACAGTTTTTTTAACTGAAGAGAATGTGCTTTAAAATTAATTTATAGTTTGCTTTAGAAAGCGGTAATAAAAAAAAATACATTCATTGCAGCTGTGTTAAATATCTGTTGTTTTAAATAATAAAATGTCACATGCTTGTTTGTTTCCTCAGGTTAATCAGTAAGTTGTTATTAAATAAGTGTTTATAGTGTTATTTTTTTTCCAAGCAGAGAGTTGAGATATAATGTAATGTCTTCTTAAACATGTATCTTGTATTTCTTTATCAGAAACCTTGGTTTTATGACACACTGTATGTATTCAAAGGATGGCCACACCAAGTGAGTACACTTTCTTTGGAGTAATTAATCATTTTCATATTTTTAATTGGATTGATTATATATACAGGGAGGCCCTGGTTAATGTCGGGGTTACGTTCTTGGAAAACGCGACTTTAAGTGAAATGATATAATTAAATGAAATACAGAGTATTATGTAATGTTTATTTTCATGGTTGTTGATATTTATTGGCTAAATAGAGGTGGGTTGGAGGGCGAGTGGTAGAGTTATTGGGACGTAGAGGCATTAAAACCACGACACGCTCCAAAACTACCATCAGCACTACTAGCACTGCTCTCACCCGCTTTCTTAGCTATATCTTCATAGACTTTGCTTTCTTTTGGATAGCCATCTTGCTCACAAGCATATTCCGTTGGTTCTTGTCTTCAATCTAGACGGCCAATAGTGCTTCCATGTTCTCCATAAGAGTATTTCTGGTACGAGTGATCTTGGAAGCACTTTTTTAGGTTACAATTTTAGCACCCTCTTTGATTTTGTCAGCACTTGCACGAATTGTCCTTAGCATAGTTGGGGTAGACCATGGTGTTTATAGATATCAACAGCCCGATCGACAGCCTCAAAAGGACATAACGCATCTAACATCACCTCAAGAGTAACACTTTTCTTGGTTCTCTTACAACCAGACACACTATCAACACTTACTGTGCTCTTTGAACTCATAATTATGGGTGATTACACGATAAAATAGAAAAACCACTGCACAAAATGTAAAAAGGCGACGTTAACGCAGCATAGCAACACAGGTGACGATGTTATGGCAGAACGTAGTGACGTAAAGTGTGATGATGTTACAGCGAAACAACATAAACTGAAGTGACGTATAGTGGGGCCTCCTTGTGTATACATATATATATATATATATATATATATATAATATATATATATATATATATATATATATATATATATATATATATATATATATATATCTGTCTGTCTGTCTCTCTCTCTTTCTCGCTCTCTTCATGTGAGTGAGTGAAACATTATTATATCTTCTTCTTCGTTCCTCTTTCGAGGGAAGTGGGCTCGTCTAGTTATACACCTCAAGGTCAGTGTGTCTAGCTTTGGCATGCATGTGTATAAGGTTTGCTTCCTCTCAACCGATTCCATGCAAGTCAATGAGCTCAATCTGCCTGTGATCCATATATGATAGGTTTGTTCTGTGACCTGATAACATTGAACAACTTTACTGCATCCTGCATTTCCACAGCGTTCCCATGGGATACTGGGACCTGTACAGGAAGCATCCCACATTTCCACAGCTTTCGCATGTGATACTGGGACCTGTAAGGGAAGCATCCTACATTTCCACAGCTTTCCCATGGGATACTGGACCTGTAAGGGAAGCATCCTACACTTCCACAGCTTTCCCATGTGATACTGGGACCTGTAAGGGAAGCATCCTTCACTTCCACAGCTTTCCCATGTGATACTGGGACCTGTAAGGGAAGCATCCTACATTTCCACAGCTTTCGCATGTGATACTGGGACCTGTAAGGGAAGCATCCCTTATTTCCACAGCTTTCCCATGGGATACTGGGACCTGTAAGGGAAGCATCCTTCACTTCCACAGCTTTCCCATGTGATACTGGAACCTTTAAGGGAAGCATCCTACACTTCCACAGCTTTCCCATGTGATACTGGGACCTATAAGGGAAGCATCCTTTACTTCTACAGCTTTCCCATGGGATACTGGAACCTGTACGGGAAGCATCCCACATTTCCACAGCTTTTGCATGTGATACTGGGACCTGTAAGGGAAGCAAAAAGTAGTAACACTGCACCCGACCGTCCTTGTTGTAAGAGATGATTCAGGAGAGTTGATGTGAGTTTAGCTACCTCATCTCGTAGACAACTGTAGTTGCACATTTCAACCAATCTTGAGCAAGTCCACAAAGGGCCTGGCACGTGTTAGTTAAGAGCGTGTGCTATATTGGGAGATGAGTGGCAACAGAAGAGGACATTTCAACATATCCTATATTCTATAAAAAAGTTTCCATTCAGCAAAGATAGTTGAAAAAAGAAGGAAAGATGAGTTACAATTCCGGCTGATTTTTTGCTCACATTTCACCTCTTGGTGTCAACATTGTATCTGTTTTGTTGTTCTGCTTTTCTGTTTGTTAGCAATTGATGTTAAAACCCAGCAAAGTTCTTTTATAGTAACAATAACAAATTAGCACATTTTCGCTTTATTATTTTCAGAAAATTAAGAAAAAAAATTAGATTGTCGGCATAAAGAATATGGATCTTTTGTCTTAGGTCTGGTCTAATCTAGGATACTTTCAGTCATTATTATATTTTTCACAGCAAGTAAAATCATACTTAACTTTGAAAATGTATATTAGGGATTAAAATAGCATTTAATTTAAATTTGGAATATACTTTTGTATGGATGTGAAGCGTGGATAATGAGCAGTCAAGCTGAAAAACAGCTGATGGCTGTGGAAATGTGGTTTCTGAGGAAAATGCAAAGAATACCATGGACAGACAGAAAGACCAATAAATAAGTCATTCAAGAAACGAATGAAGATCGTAAACTGATTAGAGTCATTAGACGTAGACGGTCAAAATTTGTTGGGCATGTTATGAGAAAAAATGACTTGGAGAACTTGGTGACAACTGGCAAGATTGAAGGGAAGAGACCAAGTGGAAGACCAAGAAGTAAATACCTAGCTGGCTTAACCACGTGGCATGGTTGGGACAGGAACACCGAGCTGATCCACGACTCTGGTGATCGAGTGAGATGGCTGAACATGACCGCCCACGCTTATCGGCATGGCACATGATGGATGGATGGAGGAATATAAAATATAAAATTATAACTTTGTCAATTCGAGCAGTAACCACATCTATTTCCTTATTGCTTTATTGGATACAGTCGTAACTGAAGTCTGTAAAACAAGCGGGCGATTAAAACGTTTTGCACTTGACTATGAAGTCTTTAAGAATGGGTGGGAGAGCTGTTTGTCATTGTAAAGTCACACAATTGATGAACATTTTCCGTGCTCACATGGTGCTGCGGTGTGGTGTTGTATGCTGGGGGCGGGGAGATGTCTGCTTACATGAGAAATTGGAGGGAAACCAGTGCAGGTGTATATGAAGTGACATCATAAACAAAACGGATTCTTGTTGCATAAAGAAGTTCACGCTCATCAACTTTTGGGGCTGACATGGGGTAATACTCACTGTCTACCTTCCTTTTGGCCATGCTATCAACCCCACGTGTTCACCAAAGCCTTCTCCAAAAGCTATGTGAAGAAATCAAGTACTAAAGACACTAGGTGGGATGCTTTTAGAGACAATCATATGCTCCAGGACAGTGTGCTGGCTCATGCAGCTCAAGACACTGTTGATCTTATCCATCAGTGCGGGTATGGCACGACTCATTGAAATTGGACAGAGTGACCTCTTTCCGTTTCCAAACATGAAGAATTCCTTTCATGGATGTTTGTTTTCCAACTACCAAGACTTGATAACTGAACTGGTGACATGGTTCTGGGCCCAGATTGGGAAGTTCTACAGTCAGGGAACCAGATTGATGAAGAGGAGATGGAAGAAGTGTATGGCCATGAGGCCATTGAGAAAGGTTAAATTCACACCATTTCCCAGGTTCTCCATACTAAAGTGCAAAACATTGTGACCGCCGTTTGTAAATGTCACATGTCACAAGTAACCGAATAACAGATATGTAATGTCCAGTTAGTTTTTACTTACTAAGTGATAGTTTTCCTATGTTAATATAATTTCTCTTATCCATCTGTTAAGATGCTCTGAAATATTGACCCCAACTACTGGTCACCTATCCTTTTTGAGTTTACAAACAATAATAATCATCACCATTATCATCATCATCCTGAGGGAAAAAAAACACTAAAAGAATTGTGTTTGTTAATGTGATTTGAAGTGCTTTTATAAGTGTTATTCTTTGTAATCTTTCCCTAGCATATCTCTGATGACATCTATTGGTACTACATGGTTGAAGGAGCCTTCTACATCAGCCTTCTGTTTTCACTATTCACAGACCACAAGAGAAAGGTGTAGTCAGATTATTTGTGTTTAGTTTATTTGTACTCTCATGCTTGTCATTTGGTGTGAATTGTGACATTAATACATTGACATGCTAGTACTACTACTTATAGTCCTTGCTTTGTGGCATTGGTCAACATAATGTCCTATCTCACATACTGGCAATCATTTTCAGTACAGTTGTTCCTCCATGCTTTGCCTGTCTAGCCGATATATTTCATGACATAATTGTATTGCGTGGCATCCTGATTTCTGTGGTGCACCTCCTGGCCCCCCCCCCTCCCCCCAGCTACATAACCGCAACATTTGGAACCAAAACTGTCCAGCATTATCTGTCTAGGTCAGGGTCGAGGAATCCGTCTGCAGACAGTATAATTGCTATCAAATCATTAGGTTTAACTCCACTCTGGAAGGACAAAAGACACTTATGACACCTGAATATGTTAGGGATGCACAAAACTTTCTCACTAATCTGCTGGTTGTCAATGATTCAATTCCATGCATCAGGATCTGGGAAGGTTAACCTGGTCAACAAATGCCCGCAGAAGTTGGATGTGTCGGCCTAACGGTGCAAGAACGCAGCTTCTGTAAACAGGCACAACGCAATCACGTCCGAAAAAAAAAACTCTGGATGAACGCAGAAGAAGAAGATACATCAGGATTAGCTCTCTATAACTCTAAAGAACATGTTTTCTCACTTCTTTGACAGATGTGTTGTATAAGATATTATAATAAATATATATTTATTAAATATATATATATTATAATTATAATATTATATAAATGCCCGCAGAAGTCGGATGTGTCGGCCTAACGGCACAAGAACGCAGCTCTGCTGTAAACAGGCACAACGCAATCACATCCGGAAAAAAAAACTCCGGATGAACGAAGAAGAAGAAGAAGAAGAAGAATGTCACTTGTCAGAGCTAGTGAAGGGCTGTGACTTTGTGGCTTCTCTTCTCTGGTGTAATGTATCAGTTTATGAGCAGCTGCAAAGTTAATGTATGGAAGAGTGAAAGAACTTCATATACGTTTATGGATTGAATAGTTTGGCATGGCTAGATAGTCAACTCTAGGTCATTTAGGGGGTCCTAATCCTGGCTTAGGTCTTCTAGACTTGGCAAGTGATAACGAATGCAATTCATAATCCAGCATACATGTCCAAAACACAGCTGTGGGCGAATTGGCAGCAGACCGTCTTGCATTGGTTTCCATACAATGGTATTGGTAATTCATAAAGCAACGTAATCTTATCAAGAAATCACAGACAGCTAAAAAAAATCGCTGGGGTTGATTGCGATGTCCCGTAAAGGAAATACAACTAACTTTCTTTTGGTACAAAAAATGAAGACAGTTTAGCTGCAATGGATGATACAATGGAATGAAAACCCCCAGGAAAAAGAAAGTTGGGGAGATCAGAGACAGTCTGGAGAAGTAGCATAAAGTAGAAAGAAACTAGGAATGTCATTGTTGAAATACACCAGAATAGAAATACATGGGCAGTAGCTGTTGCAGTCTGTGTTCCATAAGGAATGAAATGTATCATGTAGTGATACATGAAAGTAAAACCTTAGTAATTCCTTACAGATGTGAAGAGTGAAAGAACTTCATATAGGTCTATGGATTGAATAGTTTGGCATGGCTAGATAGTCAACTCTAGGTCATTTAGCAGCCTTCATGTAACAGCCTTTTTAAAGCACAAACTATCGTCTGTCAAGACGGCAAGGTGCCAATGATGTGAAGAGTTAAACCTTCATATATTCTAGGTCGCAGTGTAATGAAGTGGGGGTGACTAGGTCCCCTTGCCATCTTTCCTTTCAGACAGTTTTCAGGAAATTCTGAGGCACAAATTCTTGAAGCTTGGTCGATTCTGGTTGAAAAAAAATCCTGCCACTTCTGGGAATTGAATGTGGACTACTGTCTGAGTAAGCAAGCAAACTAGCCATTTATGTCACTGCAATTTGTGATGAGTAGAAAAAAAAATGATCTTCAGAAGCCAATCTCATTACACATAGCTTGTGTGTATTCTATCCCATGCGATTTGAAGAATCTGTGTGTGAAAGGTCAGGCATTAACAGAATTATTGATTGATTTTTGTGATTGCCATGCAGGACTTTTCTCAAATGGTGATCCACCATGTGGCCACATTGCTGCTGATGATGCTGTCTTGGATCAGCAACTTTGTCAGGATAGGAACTCTGGTCCTGGTAGTGCATGATGCCGTGGATTCATGGATGGAGGTAACATGTTGATGCTGTTGTCAAGCTGCCACCGTACTTGTTTTGCCATTAGTATTGTAAATAACAGTGACATTGTCAGCATAGTTCTTCATCATCATCATGTGTCATGCCGATAAGCGTCTACAATAAGGGTTCCCCATCTCACACGATCATCAGAGTCTTGGATCTGGTCTGTGTTCTTTTCCTGGTTATATCATTGGCCAAGACATCCAGGTAGTTAGCTCTTCACCTTCCTCTTGCTCTTTTCCCATCAATTTGACCAGTTACCACTAAGTTTTCAAGTTTATTTCACCTTTTTGTGCCCAGAAAATCTTTACTGTCTACATCTAATTTAATCTAACCATGCAGAATACAATAGGCAAGCTGCTGGAGAAGTTAATTGCCAGAAAAATATCAAGCCAGCTAGAGAGGCAAGGTGTTTTCCCACCTACCCTGGGTGGGTAGCGTCCAAAGAGAGAAACTTGGACCAGTGCAGTAGTTTTTGCCCATGATGTCTATGAAGGTTTCCACTCAGTCATTGAAACCTTTGCTGCAGTGATTGATCTTGAGGACGCGTACAACAGAGTACCATTGGGTTTTTTAATCCTTCAGCTTCTTGAACTCAAGATAAGTCCAATTCTCCTTAGTTGGATCGCTGCAGCCCTCTTCCAACGGAAAGTAGTTTTTAGATGTGGCAGTTGGACATCTGAACCAACAACAATATATCCTGGCCTACCACAGGGATCACCATTATCTCCGGTACTGTTCAACGCCAACACTGTGAGAATCACCAGCGAGCAGATTAATGGACCGGGGGAGGACACTGTCATATGCCGATGATGTTTTAGTGTATCGTCAGGTGAAGGATAGGAATCAGGTTGCTGTGGAACTACAAACCAAACTCAAATGCATAAGTACTTGGTGTATTGAAGCTGGGGCAATGGTCAACCCAACAAAGGCAACAGTGACATGGTTCTCATTGAATAATCATATTGTCAACACTCCATCACCAACTGTTAATCTGTGTTCAGAGATGGTGGAAAGATTGCAGGCAATGAATTACCTGGGAATACATTTTGATCAAAGCCTTGCTTATAATGAGCACATAGACCAGGTGACCAGGCCAAGCGGGGTTTGGCTGCGATGCTGGTGATGCAGCAAACTGTGAGTAGCGCCATCTATGTCTTCTGTACGAGGGGCTGGTCATGTCTGTTTTGAGTATGCAATTGCAATCCTGACTCTCAGCCATAAGCAGATAGAAAGGATGGAAAGGATACAGAATGAAGCTATGCGCATTATTGTTGGATGTACAAGAGATACAGCATGCAGGACGATGCGCTATCTTCTTGATTTTCCAACCATTGAAGACAGAATACAGGAAGCCAAAGAAGACTGATAAACCAACACAGAACTGGTGTCGTTAGCCGCTACTCGCTGCAGGATTTGCTGAGGAGGGGATCCGAGCACTTATGGACTGAATGGTTCGATGTGTAATGAGGATGATCTGTCGACTAACTAACTAACTAAGTATTTAATTTCTGTAATCAGTGTATGTCATTTGTTTCTTGAAGGACTGTCTCATTGTTTTTTCTGTCTGTCTATGGTATTCTATCCCAAATTTTCCTGTGGGAAACCAACTTCCACTCTACTGGAGGCTTGTGCTGTTCGAACATTTCTTAAGATTCTTTTTATCATTAGAACCTATTAGTTCATATTGACTGGCACTTGCCGTCTTGACAGATGAATAGTATTTTAAATGGAAGTAGTACTCTCCATAACACAAAAGCCTGGACTGAATTTAGAAACCATGTTTTGCCAGCATCTGATCCCTCTCTCAGCCTGTCACTTTACCCAGAGGAAAGGTAATCACCAATACATCTGGAACAAGACAAGCTGCAGAAGCTGTTGGAAAGCAAAGGTAATACTCCTGTCCGCCTATCGTATGGTTTCCATCCTAGACCGTTGCAGACCAAGGCTTAGGGCCTGTTCTTGCCCTGCCATAATATTTAGTCTTTAGGTTGCATTTCCTCGCATTAGGGTAAGGGGCTTGTACTCTCCCAATTGCACTCCTCCACCCGAAACCATTGGCACAATGTGGGGGGGTCGGGTTGGTGAGCCCGCCCAACTTTCCCGGAGCTGACGAAAGCAGGTATAGACCTAGTCATACAGTATCTTAGTCATATCTGACTAAGACCTGATACAGTAGTTCAGTATACAACTAAACACAACATTGGGTTTGTTTGCCTACATACCTACCAGTAAGCACACAAGTTCACCAACCCAGCATTGGTGGACCTTTCTTGGGATTTGTTCCTGAGGAGAGATCGAGCACTTAGGACTGAATGGTTCGATTGTAGAGTGATCTGTCGACTATAACTAACTAAGTATTTAATTTCTGTAATCAGTGTATGTCATTTGTTTCTTGAAGGACTGTCTCATTGTTTTTTCTGTCTGTCTATGGTATTCTTTCCATTTTCCTGTGAAACCACACTTCCACTTCTACTGGAGGCTTGTCTGTTCAACATTTCTTTAATTTCTTTTTATCATGTAGAACCTATTAGTTCAGTATTGACTGGCACCTTGCCGTCTTGACAGATGATAGTATGTAAATGGAGTTATACCTCTCCATAACACAAAGCCTGGACTGAATTTAGAAACCATGTTTTGCCCATGCATCATGATCCCTCTCTCAGCCTGTCTACTTTACTCCAGAGGAAAGGTAACACCAATACATCTGGAACAAGACAAGCTGCAGAAGCTGTTGGAAAGCAAAGTAATACTCCTGTCCGCCTATCGGAGTTTCCATCCTAGACCAGTTGCAGACCAAGGCTTAGGGCCTGTTCTGCCCTGCCATAATATTTAGTCTTTAGGTTGCATTTCCTCGCATTAGGGTAAGGCTTGTACTCTCCCAATTGCACTCCTCCACCCGAAACCATTGGCACAATGTGGGGTGTCGGGTTTGGTGAGCCCGCCCAACATTCGGAGCTGACAGAAAGCAGGTAGTAGCACCTACTGTCATACAGTATCTTAGTCATATCTGACTAAGACCTGATACAGTAGTTCAGTATACAACTAAACACAACATTGGGTTTGTTTATCATTACTCATCCTACCACATAAGCATCACAAGTTCACCAGAGCCCTATGCATTGGATGGAATCTTTCTTGGGGATGTCAGTCTTTCACACATGCATGATGAAGTCAGGGTCACTGACCTTTGAGGTGGATAACTAGCCACTCTAGTAACATTTTCTCAGTTGCTTTTAAATTATATAACCTGAATAGTTGGATACCTCTTGAAGAAAAACAAATCCAGCGGTGCCTTATTCAAGTCTGTAGGTCAATTTTAAGCCGAGATATTAATGCTTGTGTGTCAGTTTACCATTTAATAGGAACATATAGAAAAAAAACACACTTTTGAACTTTTGACTTTTTGTGACCCTACCTACACACTCTCACAACTGTGGGTTACACTCATGCCAAGGGAGATTAACACAGCGGCCCGTCTAACTCAAGGACAGATAACTCTGCCAGTTTATATATATACACCCACACACAGAGATATATACATCTCCAAGTCATGCTGTGATGACGTCAGACAGTACGTGGACTGCAAGCGCAGTCTTGTCAACGCGAGGCCGCCAGCGTAGATAGATGCATTTTGACAAAAGATGTTCCGGTGGAAAGATGAAAAATTATCAATGATCTGGAATGTGTAAAGTGATGAAGAATTACACATACATACAAGAATGGGTGTTGAATGTAAACATGCATTCATTATCATTGTAGTTGCTCTGAATATTCTATAACAATATTAAATGTTCCTAGCTAAAGTAAAACTACCATCTCCTGCCATTGAAATACAGTATTACAGCATGCGATCTTCATAATTTCAGTGTGACATTGATTGCCAACTGAAATGGTCGAAAATTACAAAATTGACATAAAAATGGATGCTAAATTTAATAATGCAAAGTATAACAATGTAGTATGTCTCATAAAACGGTATTTACGGGTTTACTTACCACTTAGAATAGACAGCCTGGTTCTCCGGTATAACAAGGATTCTTGAAGCGCCAGAAATGCACAAGGCAAAACTGGGTGGGAAAAACTATATCAAGTAATCGGTGTCTGTTTTAACTTGATGTTGAAATAATCGGGGAATTTAACATCATGAGTACTCTAAACCTCATTACATTGGAGATACTTCTTCTTCTTCTTCGTTCATCCGGAGTTTTTTTCCGGATGTGATTGCGCTGTGCCTGTTTACAGCAGAGCTGCGTTCTTGCGCCGTTAGGCCGACACATCCGACTTCTGCGGGCATTTGTTGACCGGGTTAACCTTCCCGGGGGTTTCTTAGGACGTTTGACTCTCACTGTTGTGGTGTTATCCCCCATCCCAGCTGGTCCATATAGAACAGCCAAAGATCCTGGTCAGCCCTCAAGGGAAGGCAGGGGCAGACCATGGGCATTCCCCGCCATCCAAGGAGGCTTCCTTAATTGCAGAGCCGATACATAGCGCTCTGGTACTGGGCTCACCCAAGGAATCGTCACGTCCTGCACATGGCTGCTTAGCCTCACTTCCGTATATTGGGCCTTCCGTTCACCATAGGCTGTTCTTCCGGAAACCAGAAGTATGCAGTCTGCAGATGACATCCACACAGTGAGCTTTCGATTCGGACTTTCCATGTAATGGATTTGCTATCCAAGCAATATTCCATTTCGTGCCACTAGGACACTTTTCCACCTTTTATGAAGTCCACACAGTGGGCTTTAGATACGGACTTTCTTCTTCGTTCATCCGGAGTTTTTTTTCGGACGTGATTGCGTTGTGCCTGTTTACAGCAGAGCTGCGTTCTTGCGCCGTTAGGCCGACACATCCGGCTTCTGCGGGATACGGACTTTCCACGTAATGGATTTGCTATCCAAGCAATATTCCATTTCATGCCACTAGGACACTTTTCCACCTTTTATGAAGCCCACACAATGGGCTTTTGATTCGGACTTTCCACGTAATGGATTTGCTATCCAAGCAATATTTCATTTCGTGCCACTAGGACACTTTTCCACCTTTTGTGAAGCCCACACAGCGAGCTTTCGATTTGGACTTTCCACATAATGGATTTGCTATCCAAGCAATATTCCATTTCATGCCTCTGGGTCTTCATGCACCTTTAAATGTCAACCTGTATGTAGTTAAAGTAAGCTGCGGTCAACTTGAGCTTGTTGATATCTCCATAGAGCTTGTCCTCAAATGAAGCAGGTGTGGGCCAAAATATCTTTCTCTGTTCTGCATACGTTGGGCAATCCTGCGTTCTTGGCCGACACATCCGACTTCTGCGGGCATTTGTTGACCGGGTTAACCTTCCCGGGGGTTTCTTAGGACGTTTGACTCTCACTGTTGTGGTGTTATCCCCCATCCCAGCTGGTCCATATAGAACAGCCAAAGATCCTGGTCAGCCCTCAAGGGAAGGCAGGGGCAGACCATGGGCATTCCCCGCCATCCAAGGAGGCTTCCTTAATTGCAGAGCCGATACATAGCGCTCTGGTACTGGGCTCACCCAAGGAATCGTCACGTCCTGCACATGGCTGCTTAGCCTCACTTCCGTATATTGGGCCTTCCGTTCACCATAGGCTGTTCTTCCGGAAACCAGAAGTATGCAGTCTGCAGATGACATCCACACAGTGAGCTTTCGATTCGGACTTTCCATGTAATGGATTTGCTATCCAAGCAATATTCCATTTCGTGCCACTAGGACACTTTTCCACCTTTTATGAAGTCCACACAGTGGGCTTTAGATACGGACTTTCTTCTTCGTTCATCCGGAGTTTTTTTTCGGACGTGATTGCGTTGTGCCTGTTTACAGCAGAGCTGCGTTCTTGCGCCGTTAGGCCGACACATCCGGCTTCTGCGGGATACGGACTTTCCACGTAATGGATTTGCTATCCAAGCAATATTCCATTTCATGCCACTAGGACACTTTTCCACCTTTTATGAAGCCCACACAATGGGCTTTTGATTCGGACTTTCCACGTAATGGATTTGCTATCCAAGCAATATTCCATTTCGTGCCACTAGGACACTTTTCCACCTTTTATGAAGCCCACACAGCGAGCTTTCGATTTGGACTTTCCACATAATGGATTTGCTATCCAAGCAATATTCCATTTCATGCCTCTGGGTCTTCATGCACCTTTAAATGTCAACCTGTATGTAGTTAAAGTAAGCTGCGGTCAACTTGAGCTTGTTGATATCTCCATAGAGCTTGTCCTCAAATGAAGCAGGTGTGGGCCAAAATATCTTTCTCTGTTCTGCATACGTTGGGCAATCCTGCAGCAAATGTTTTGCTGTCATTTTTCCAGTTCTACAATTACATTCATCGGTATCTCCTATCTTTAGTTTATTGAACAAGTGGTATTTCAGCCTGTTATGTCCTGTGCGGAGTCTGAAGATTGCTACTTGTTCTCTTCGGTCGAGTTTGTAATATGCATCATCCTTCTGATGGCCTGGATGCTCAGATTCCCATTTGGTTCTATAAGTGCTTTTTATCAACCTCTTTGCCTCATTATAGGTTATGTCTATGTCAGGCTGTGGTAGTCGTCCGCCCTCTTTTGCCAGTCTGTCAGCCTCTTCGTTTCCAGGTATACTGCAATGTGATGGGATCCACTGTATTACAACTTTTTTGGATTTCTGGCATAGACCATGGAGTGCTGCTCTTAGGTCAGTTAGTTCTGTGCTGTTATTGCTCTTGAGTATTGAGACAGCTGACTTTGCATCTGTGAAGATAGCTATTTGCTTCTCTTTATTTTCCTCCATCAGGAGCATTTCTGCTGCAGTTTTCAAAGCCTCTACCTCCGCTTTGAAGTTACTTGAAAATTTTCCAGTTGCCATTGAATGTGTTTTTTTCACTCCATTTTTTAAATTTAGGAGAATTCCTCCTCCTCCATTCTCTATTGAATTTTTGGCTGATCCATCTGTATATGCATGGGTCCAATTCCTGCTTGGGTAATGTTCTTTTATGTAGTTTAGGGTTATTTCTCTTCTTTCGGTTTCATGCTGAGTGTTCTTTTTCTCAATACCAGGAATGTTTTCTATCATCTCAGGCAGTTGCTGCTGTCTCCAAGCTGGGAACTTGTGTGCATTGTGTATGGGCTTGACTGTTGATATGTTAAGTATAGGATCTGCCCTAATCCTTCGTTTTGCAGTTTCTACAAAGTTGCTACGCTTCAGTCTTCCCTTTCCAAAACCATTAAATCTGTTGTACATAGGGTGGTCTGTCAATCTTCTAAATTTTTCTGCTTGTTGCTGGGCTCTGCTATCTCTTCTATCCTGCATTGGTTGTAAACAAGTGATCTTTTCTAGTTCATTAATAGGCGTTGTCTTCAGGCTTCCAGTTATGATTCGCATTCCTTGGTTTTGGACTCTACTTATTTTGTTAAAGTTTGACTTAGCTGCTGTTGCCCAAGCTGCAATGCCATATTCCAGTACTGGCCTCACCCGTCCAGTATATAACTTCTTGAGAACTTTCTCATCTGCTCCCCACTGTTGTACCAGCAAGCTTTTTCATGATTGCCATTCTCTGCCTTGCTCTTGTTCGATTTTTCTCAACCTGTGTCTTCCATGTCAGGCGACGATCAAAGGTGACTCCTAGATAGTTGGATTTTCTTCATGGCACAATATTTTTCCATTCAATACCAGCTTAGGTTGCTGAGTTTTATTTGAGAGGGAGAACACTGTGCATGTTGTTTTCTCCTCACTTATCTTCACTAGCCATGATTTTGACCAGTCCTCTAGCGCTAATAAGGCTTGCTGTATTCTGCTGTTAGCTGTACTAATATATTCTTCAGATGTCCATATGGCTAGGTCATCTGCAAAGGAGGATGTGTGTACTCTGGCTGGAAAATTTTCTGTGATGTCATTTATATATGCTAGGAATAATGTTGGTGAAAGAACTCCTCCTTGGGGGACACCTTGCTCCAGCAGCATCATTTTGCTTGTTTGTCCTTGTACTTTTGTCCTGGCAGTTCTGTTCTCAAGGTAGTGGCTGATCCATTTATACATTTTTCCACAAACATGCATGTTTTGCAGTTTTACTTTCAGTCCTTCCTTCCATACTTTATCAAATGCTTTTTCTAAATCTATCCAGACTGCTAGTGTGTGCTTTTTCTCTTGGAAGGCATCCTCTATTTCCTGAGCTATATAGGTTATTTGATCTTCAGTGGATCTGTATTTTCTGAATCCTGCTTGGTGTGGTGTTAAGAGTTTGTTTTCTTCCAGATGCCATGTTAGCCTGCCATTGATAATGCGTTCCATTAATTTTCCTACACAGCTAAGTAGACTGATAGGTCGATAGCCATTTGGTTCTTCCAGGTCTTTTCCTTTCTTTGGGACTGGTATTAGTATAGCTTCCTTCCATGCCTGTGGGACTATTCCTCTCTTCCAGCTGTTATTTAGGACTGCTAGTAGTTTCTTCTTTGCCTTGGTGCCTAGTCCTATTAGCATTTCATTTGTGATTCCATCCTTTCCTGGTGATTTCTTCTTTTTTAGGGTATTCATTGCCTGTTCCATTTCTTCCATTGTTAGATTTGCCATCATATATTCTGCTGCTGTCTCTGTATTTCTATGATGTATCTGTTTGTCTTTGATTGCTTTCTTCTGTTCGGTTGTAATATCAATGTAGTTTGCATTTGCATAGTGTTCCATTAGTGCATTTGCAGCCTTTTTGCCTGTAAGCAAGGCATTTCCTTGTTTAATTGTTATTTGTTTGTTTCTAGGTCCTTCATTGTTCATGGCTTTCACTAGTTTCCATAGTTTGTTTCCATCCCTGTCAAAATTCAGGTTTTCTGTTTTTTTCCCTCCAACAATCTCTTGTTGTTTGATTTACTGTTCTTTTATATTTTGCTGAGATGGCTTTGAGAGAGATGTTTGCTTCAATTGTTTGTTCTCTCTCTGCTGTCTTCCTGGCATCTTCAACTTTGTCCTCCAAACTTTGTAGTTCTTCAGTCCAGTATGGTTTGTAATTTTTCCTCGCTCCTCTTGGAATGGACTCAGTGGCTGCCTGTATTATCGCTCTGTTTAGACTTTCCACCATTTGCTTTATGTTGCCATATCGTGTATTTATGTTTTCACAATATTTGTCTGTTAGTATGGCAAATCTGTCCCAATCTGCTCGTTTGTAATTCCAGCGGGGCAAGGGCTTTTGCTCCTGTGGAACATACTCCATATTCATTTCAAGCTTGATTGGTCTGTGGTCACTACCTGCTAATTGGTCCAGCACATGGCGATCGATTTTGTGGAGGATGTCTCCTGTGCAGAAAGCTAAGTCTGGAGTAGAAGTGGTAAGCCATCTTCTGGAGTAGAAGCTCGGTGTGTCATCCGCTTTGTTGAGTAGATGGAGATTTGAGTCTATTTCCCAGTCCTCCAATTCATCTCCTCTTTTGTCAGGTATCTGGGTATCCCCATCTTTCTGAACGGCTATTAAAGTCTCCGACAATAATGCAGTTTGTGTCAGTTATTTTCATGTTTGAGAGTGTAAGGTCCTTATCTGCTGGGCTATACAGATTGTAGATTCTTATTTTCACGTCCTTTATCATTATATCAACACCTATAATTTCCGTTTGGTTGTTAGAGATCACAGATACTTCGCTGCAAGGTATTGTATTTCGTGTAAGTATTAGAACTCCTCCTTTGTGTCCTTCCTGGTCGAAACGTGTGGCCTGATATCCTCTGACTGAGAATTTGTGATTGGCGTTGAGGTGTGTCTCTTGAATGCATGCCACATCTATTCTATCTTTATGAAGACGCTGTGTTAGGGAGTCTTTCTTCTTGTAAACTCCTTCGGCATTCCACTGTAGTATGTTGAGTGTCCGGGGTATTTGGTCAATAGCTCTTAACCTACTCCTCTGTGTCTTGACTCCACAGCACAGGGGAAGGTGACCACCAGTAGTCATGGGTGGACCCCCTCGAGGCAGGGGGCCCGGCACTATCACCGCCTGATGGGACTTCGCGGGATTAGCACCATATCGATTAATTTTGATTTGTGACATCATGAATTAAGTTACGTTGCACTGCTTTGTCAAGCCTGTGGCTCAGTACACTCGATTTCGACAAGCATTTATTCGGGATGCTTTCCCTAGCCTTTGACTGTCCCCAGTCTACCTACAAGGCAGCAGGTTTCACGTTGCACTGCTTTGTCAAGCCTGTGGCTCAGTACATCCGATTTCGACAAGCATGTATTTGGGGTGCTTTCCCTAGCCTTTGACTGTCCCCAGTCTACCTACAAGGCAGCAGGTTTGTGTGTCTCTTCGTCTGGTCCCTCTCCCTTGACCTGTCCGACATGGGTGGCCCTACCAGTAGCTGTGCTACCGTCGGTCATTGGGACGCACAAGCCCCTCTACCTCGTCACGGTGGACACACAGCAGAGGGGACATTGGAGATACAAAAACAAGAAAACGAATGTTACCGCAAAAAAAATCTCCGTTAAAATTCGGCAACCAAAAACGTAGTGCCTATGCATAACTGAGTGATGCGCTCACCTCGAAAGATGAGCAAAGATGAATAAGAAGATATACCCATCACACATGTTTAATGTCTTCATTGTCATTGTTTTCATGTTGCTGTGTAAAATATTATTCTCTGTGTTTTTTACTGTTAAAAATTATTTTGTGTTTAATTCATTGTAAGTGGGTACATTTTTACTTCATTTCCCTCCCACTATAGTTTTCATTGACTTTTACAAAATTCTTCGATGATGGTTTCAACACTTAAATTTGAGGAGTTTTTCTGTTTGTTTATTCTGCAGTCAGTTCTATACCTGCTATTTTTTACTGTTATTTAGATAAGGAAGGATTGTATAAACTATTATTGTTATGTTATCTTTAACAAAGAAACAAAATGTAAACTTTATATAATATGTGACAACAAACACAACTATCTGGTCTCACCGGTCACCTTATGTCCACACAGTTCAGTTTAGTGCAGATATTCATTGCACGTCGTACATATCACTCGGTGCTGGGAAGTCACCTCTGTAATAAATCCAGCAGTGTACACAGTCTGATAAAACTTCTGTGGCCTAGGGCTAGTAAACAGTTTCAGAATCCCGACCAACCAGGTGTGAAGTCAGCCACCGACAGTGTGGGAGTAGATTGCTTGGCATTGATTTTAACAATGGTATGAGCATTGACTGTTAGAGCACTGGCAAACTACTAAATGTAAAACAGCCAATAAATTCTGAGGTTGGTTGCGATGTCTTGTAGAGGACATTCAGTTAACTTAACATTGACTGACTTGTGCTAGTTCGGTCTCATTTAACATACTTGTTTGTGAGCTTCATGTGCTGCTCTTTTCCAGCCTCTCTGAACTTTGACATTCTATCATAGTTTATTCATCCTGTTCCTTTTGTAAAACTGAGTTTCTCTTCATAAATTGGGTTGCTAAAACCTGTGGAGGAAACATGGCTAACCCAGGCCTGACCCCAACCAGTCTGTGTGTGCCGTACTGAATCGTGACCAGGTTATATCCTCATTTGCCTCTCCGTACATGTGAGATTTTAGTGCACATCTCACTGGCTTCTGAGCAGGTCAGCATGGCCGAATGGATAAGAACGTGTGCTCTTATTCATCTGGTGTGCTGATGCCAAGGCAAGGGTTTCAACCCTTACACCTGACAGTTGGACTAAAATGTTGACCTGTTGTCCTTGGCTTGGGGACATAAATTACAAGTACCTCTGAAGTCAGAGTGGGCTTGCCTGATGGCGAGGGACACTGTTAATAGGGAAAGCTAATGCACATGCAAAATTCAGCCCAGCAGTACTGATAGTAGTGTGTATGGACTACGCTTGAGTTTAAAGCGAGTAAGTGCAACAACAACAACTGTCTTCTGAGCTTGGAGAGGGGAAGGAGGGCGCTGCAACACAGTCCCTGGGGAGAAGGTATTTCCCACCAGCAGAGGTCATGTTCAGGGCTCAAATGTCCTGATCATCAGTGTGCATGGGACTAAAAGAGTTATAGCTGAGTCTTCCTGGGATTCATCAGCAAATCTGAACACATGACAGTATAAGAGGACTGACTGAATCAGTTATAACAGTTATATTTCAGCTGCACAGTTTTCTGTTTGTTCCTTTCAGGCTGCCAAAGTAGCGAAGTATATTGGGTATGACAGGGCTTGTGAAATCTTCTTTTTCATTTTTATGCTGGTGTGGATCATAACAAGAATGATCATCTTTCCTTTTAGGTGAGTGTATTTTAGTTATTGTCTCGTATAATGTCTTGTCTTATAATGTCTTGTATGACATTCTGCTGCTAGACGACGGTGACGGACGGTCGTGTTGTTTTGTGTTCGTTAACTTTTTCGCGTAGGGGATGGATTTATTCATCTCTTGTGTGTAATTGGTGTGCCAGGATGTAAAACCAGGAGTTTCTACTCAAGATCTGCGCGGGTGCTATGGAGTTCGTGCATCGATCAAAGCCATCCTTGAGTGAATTTTCAGCAGCGTGTGTGGGTTCTCAGTCTGTGTTTTCGTTTTTTCAACATGGCAGAACAACATGTGTTCTCCGAGCGGTCAGCAGTCAACCTAATCAGGCGGCGTGGAAGCCGCGCAGGCAAAAAGAAGCAAGGTAAGCGTGGTGGATTGAGACGCTTTAGACTCAAGTGTCACCGTCTAGGACTCAGGAATATCCGTATTCTGTATTGGAACTGTGCCAGTGTAAAACAACGGGGTTCTATTTTAGAAACCCTAGTTTACAGGAACGACATTGTAGCACTCCAGGAGACGAGACTGGGCGATCAGCTACTCTGAATTGCCGGCTTCACATGTTTCTACAACAGACGACATCTGGGAATGGCGTTTCTCGTTCGCGACAGCATGGTGGCGTCAGAGCTAGACATGTCCAGTTGGAACAGTGACGATATACAGGCGTTAAGAGTTCAGTCCAGTATACCATTCGTGTTGGTTAATGTTTATGCCCGCAATGCGAGTGTGGACGCCCAGAAGTGGCAGTGCTTAAGTGGCATATTAGGCCACGAGAGAAATGTTATTTTCTGTGGTGACTTCAACGCTAAAGGCAGATCATGGGGAAACATTTCCTCCAATACACAGGGGAAGGAGCTCGAGACTGCACTGGAAACCATCGACCTGGTTTGTATCAACAGTGGCTGTGTCACCAGGACAGCAAGCCGTCCAGGCGATGAGGACAGTGCTATTGATCTGGCGCTAGTTTCACCTTCACTCACTACAGTGTGTAGATGGGGTGTCCTAGGACACCACGGCAGCGACCACCACCCTTGCAGCATATTGGTGGAGAAAGGCAGAACCAGGCAGCACAAGCTAAAGGTAAAGACGTTCCAGTATGACAGTACAGGGCAAGATGTGGTGAGTAAAATAAGACGTGACAAGCGCAGAAAGTTTCAGGGCAGGAAAAAAAGCTGGGAGCAGCCACCGTGGTGGAGTTTCGAGGTGGAGAAGGCTTGGGTGGATAAGCGTAGTGCTGTAAGGAGATGGCAAAATGCCAAGAAGTACAGAGCTGGTCATCCTAGTCCCTGCTTGCACTTAGAAAGAGAGATGCACACAAAAGTAAGCTATTTCAAAAAACTGGTCAAGGTGGTTAAAAGCGAAAAATGGGCAGAGGTGTGTCAAAGAGTAAGCACAGACAAGTCACTGAAATTGTTCTGGCGACTACATAAAAGCATGAGTGGTGTAGTCAAGAATAAGAGCATTTCTGACTTCCAAGGTGCTGACCTCATCTGGCAGAGGACTGACGAGGACAAGGGCAAAGCCCTCTTTGAACGCTATCTTGAGCAGAGCAACCAGACAGACATGGGAGGCCGAAATCTGGCCAAGGAGGT
Source organism: Cepaea nemoralis (assembly GCA_014155875.1). Taxonomy (NCBI): domain Eukaryota; kingdom Metazoa; phylum Mollusca; class Gastropoda; order Stylommatophora; family Helicidae; genus Cepaea; species Cepaea nemoralis. The sequence goes on along the minus strand of JACEFZ010028006.1, from coordinate 407,229 downwards.
CACCTCAGACAGATGCAAGGCCCAGAACACTTCGGATGAAGATACAGTGACAGTGAAAGAAATCAAGGCTGAACTCCGACGATCAAAAAACAGTGCTCCAGGTCCTGATGGCATAAGATACGACGACATCAATAGGTGTACCGACAATGAGCTAGAGAAACTAGCAGACATGTACAACAACAGTATAGGGAGTGCTAGCATCAAGGAGGAATGGTTACACAGCTATCTGATTCCCTTGCCGAAGCCTGACAAAGACCACAAAAAAATTCAGGGATATCGAATTATAACCATGCAGAATACAATAGGCAAACTGCTGGAGAAGGTAATTGCCAGGAAAATATCAAGCCAGCTAGAGAGGCAAGGTGTTTTCCCACCTACCCTGGGTGGGTACCGTCCAAAAAGAGAAACCTGGACCAATGCAACAGTCTTTGCCCATGATGTCTATGAAGGTTTCCACTCAGGCACTGAAACCGTTGCTGCAGCGATTGATCTTGAGGACGCATACAACAGGGTACCATTGGATTTTTTAATGTTTCAGCTTCTTGAACTAAACGTAAGTCCATTCCTCCTTAGTTGGATCGCTGCAGCCCTCTTCCAACGGAAAGTAGTTTTTAGATGTGGCAGTTGGACTTCGGAACCAACAACAATATATCCTGGCCTACCACAGGGATCACCATTATCTCCGGTACTGTTCAACGCCTACACAGTGAGAATCACCAGTGAACAGATCACTGGACCTGGCAGGACATTGTCATATGCCGATGATGTTTTAGTGTATCGTCATGGTAAGGATAGAGAGGAGGTTGCTGTGGAACTACAAACCGAACTCAATCGCATAAGTACTTGGTGTGATGAAGCTGGGGCAATGGTCAACCCAACAAAGGCAACAGTGACTTGGTTCTCGTTGAATAATCATATTGTCAACACTCCAACACCAACTATAATGCTGGGTTCAGAGACGGTGGAAAGAACGCAGGCAATGAATTACCTGGGGATACGGTTTGATCGAAGCCTTGCTTATAATGTGCACATAGACCAGGTGATAACAAAGGCCAAGCGGGGTTTGGCTGCGATGCGGGTGATGGCGGCAGCAAACTGTGAGCAGCGCCATCTATGTCTTCTGTACGAGGGGCTGGTCATGTCTGTTTTGGAGTATGCAATGGCAATCCTGACTCTCAGCCATAAGCAGATAGAAAGGATGGAAAGGATACAGAATGAAGTTATGCGCATTATTCTTGGATGTACAAGAGATACAGCATGCAGGGCGATGCGCTACCTTCTTGATTTTCCAACCATTGAAGAGAGAATACAAGTTTGCAGGGCACGCGCCTACCTCAGAATTAACGCAAACACACAACATCCACTGCATAGTGAAATTAGGAAGGTGAAGGGCAGCAGGTTAAAAAGAGGACAGTCGTGGATGGGTCAAGCCGAAGACATTCTTCAACAGGTGTGTTCACTTGAGGACTTAGAACCTGGCGAGGAGTGGGTGCAAGTGCCAACAGACTTCTGCACATCCTTTTCAGTTTGCATCCAACTAGATAGAAAATGCAGACAAGAAAATCCAGCTGCTCTGGAGGCTGAAGTACAAGCGTTGATTTTCGAGAATTCGCTAGACGGTGACGCGGTCATCTACACAGATGGGTCGGTCGTCCGACATGTGAGAAGCTCATGGGCCTTTACAGCTCGGGCCGGAGGGAGAATTGTGAAGGAGGACTCTGGTGCTTTCACTGAAACCACAAGTAGCCTGACCATGGAAGTCATGGCAGTAAGTAAAGCAATAACATGGCTCGAGACACAGACATTCACTAGGGCATGTTTCCTTAGCGACTCAGTGAACATGATCAAGAGGATAGAGGAGGGGTCGATCGAAGAGAATGGTTGCTGCCTCTGGAGCGGTCTTGGCTGGCAAAGATTAGTTTCATCTTCGTGCCAGGGCATGCGGGAGTACAAGGAAATAAGCGGGCTGACAAGCTTGCAGGTGAGGCTACTGTGGAAGGCGGACGCGCCATGGACCAGGCTGACATTCTGAATGCTCTACGAGAAGTAAGACTTTTGCGAGAACCAAGTGATGACTGTGAATCTACAACAATGGCCAGACTGCGAGAGCAGCAAATTAAAAGAGGGGTGGCCAAACAAGAACACTATGCAGGAAGCCAAAGAAGATTGATAAACCAACACAGAACTGGCGTCGTTAGCCGCTACATGCTGCGGGATTTGCTGAGGAGGGGATCCGAGCACTTATGGACTGAATGGTTCGATGTGCAATGAGGATGATCTGTCGACTAACTAACTAACTAACATAATGTCTTGTATAATTAGCAGACAAGTGAGGAATTATGTGGAAGATGCAAAGATAACACTGTGGACAGATTAAAAAGAGTAATGAAGATATCTTGAAAGAAGTCAGCTCAGAAAGAGAACATGTTACTCTCATCATCAGAAGACAGTCCACATTTTTGGAACATGTCATGAGAAGGGGAAAGCTAGAGCATGTCATCACAGGAGTACAAGTGGAGGGGAGGAGAAGCAGGGGGAATCCAAGAGAGAAGGTGCTGGTCAGTTTGATGTCATGAAGGAACATCACTATTAGAAATGATTGGCAGCACACAAGATATAAGGCTGTGGACAGATCAGAAATACCACACTGTATGGACTATAAGCAGAATAAGGAACATATGACTTAACCAACTCATGCCAAGCCATCCTGTCTTTATCTTCTTCAGTGTCCTCTCCATGTTATTTATCTCTGTCTCTAATTCTCTTCTCCATGTGATTTTAACTCTCCCTCTAATTTGTTTGCACTGTACATTCGTCTTCTTCGTCATTCAACGTTGATTGACTGGATTAGCCTTACTGGTTTTTCGTAGGACTTTTCGTGGTAAACAAGTGTGAACGTCATCTTTGTCCCTCTATCTTCTGTTGACACACCAACTGATCCACTAGGGACAGCTGTCTGCAAGCTGGTAATCTCATAAGGGACAGACCATGGGCATTCCCTGCCATTCAAGGTGGCTTCTGTAAGTGCAGAACCATCACATAATTCTTTGATACTGGGCTCACCCACGGAATCGTCACATTCTGCACATGGCTACTTATCCTCACTTCCATATGTTGGCCTCCCATGCCCCCCAGGCCACATGGTTGTGGTTCACAGATTTTTGACTTTGATGGTGCCCCCCACATACTATAAGGTCGAGTGAGATTTTCCACCAAATGAATGTGCTAGCCAAGCAATTATCCATTTGGCAACCAGTGACATTTTCCATGTACATTCCTGGGGGATTGTGTTTGCTAAGGATACAGTGTTGCACTTCGGGGGCATTCAGAATCTTTTTTACAGCTTAGAGAGACACGCACACGCACACAAAGTACGGTTTCTCTCGTATCACCAGTATTTGGTTTATAGCATGTCGTGGGTGTTTAAATTAAGCTGTCATTTAGTAGGATTTTCAATCATTTAATCTATCTATCACCACACCACACCTTGTAGGTTCTATAACCAAAGTCACCACACCACACCTTGTAGGTTCTATAACCGAAGTCACCACACCTTGTAGGTTCTATGACCGAAGTCACCACACCACACCTTGTAGGTTCTATAACCAAAGTCACCACACCACACCTTGTAGGTTTCAGAGAAAAGACGCCAGGCTTTCTCATTGTGTCCTAACCAGTACCAGCATGTTGTTCTCAATTCTTGATTTGTTGGAGTCTGTCTAGTTCTCTCCCTAAACTCCTCCAGCAGCCATTGAATGAATGCTTGTAAGTTTATTTATATTGGTTTTATGCGTTCTCATTGTTTCTGCTCCATACAATAGTACTGATGTTAGAGTTAAATATTTTAACTTTGGTGCTCAGTTTCATTTCTTTAGATTTCAATACATTTCCTAGTGCTATGAAAGCACCTCTTACCTTACCATTTGTATTCTGAATCTAATGTCGTTATTCCTCCATCTTTTTTTGCATTGCACAAATTGCTCAACATTTAACTTTATATCACCCGACAAACTTCACACTACGTATTGTGCAGACTTGGTTTTTAACTTTACCTCAGAAACTCGAACCTTTCCTATGCCAGGTGTGAGATCCAGTGTCTCTTATTGTGAGAGACTGGTATCCTAACCGCCCGGTCACACACCATTCAGATACGTTTCACTCTCCACAGAATCATTCGCTCGACACTGTTTGAGGCTCTGGGTGAAGACTGCCTTAATGATGATACAGTTGGCTGGCTGACCATGTATTCTGTCTACAACATTCTGCTTTGCACTTTGCAAGTCCTGCACATAATTTGGTTTTACTATATTTGCCTGGTGGCCAAGGATGCTTTCAGAGGACAGGTAAGTCTATTATCTCTTTTTAATTTCAATTCTTAATTTTTTAATTTTGTTTTTTGCTTTGGTCATGTGATGAGAAGAGAGACATCGGAGAACATAAAAAATGACCAGAGAGATCAGCAGGATTAGATGCAGAGGCAGACTGAAGGAAGTGATGCTGGATGGGGTCAGATGATGGCATGGAGGAATGTCATCAATAGGACTGATCCAGAGCACCAAGAACCAAACTCTCTGGAAACACATGATAGACTAGGCCATTTTCCAAGGCACATGATGATGATGATTGTTGCCTTGTCTGGGAGTCACAGTAATGTAGTAGCTAGTGCACTTGCCTGCCACCTTGTTTCAAATTCTCATTGGAAGATTTAAAGTGACTAAATGGCTTCAGATTCAGCTCAGCCTAAACAAAACCCAGAATACTTGCTGGGGGTACGGCAGCCAGTGTTAATACTGAACACATTAAGTGAGGGAGAGTTGCACAGGGTCAGTCCCCCTCACTGGTCCTGAAAAATAAAGCTGTTAAATTACTATGAATAAATCACTACAAGTGAAAAGTGGAAAAGGTTAGTTTCACAGGGACACAGTCACAAATGACAGTATGGATGTTTGTGCTTAAAAACTCTTCATCAGCGGAAAAAACAAAACAAACCACAAACAAGATCTTGTGATTTTGTTATTCGATATTAGCAGTGGCCTCCCAGGACCGAAAGAGTTCATCCGTCGACCACTGATTGTTCCTTAAATTGTAATAGCTGGCCCAAAATGCTGATAGTTTGTAAAGATATAGTTACCAAAAAAATTTCATTGGCAAAAACTAACTTATAAAAATAATTTTGTACACTTTTAATGTAATTTTTAAAAACTGGCTCTTGTAGGTGCAAAAAGATTCTCGCAGCAGTCTGGAGTCAGCTAGTGAATCAGAGGGAGAGAAAAGTCAGGGGAGCACGGAGAACAATACAAAGAATGACAGATCAAAGAAGGAACAGGCAGTAACTTCTGCAAATGGTGTCATCAGGGCCAGACCAATATCGGCATCTTAGATTCCTGAACATGTACATTAGATACTCCCTTTTTCAGACATGTTTTCTTCTTCTTCTCCTTCTCCTGCCCTTTATTTGCCATTGAAGCATAATCCCTCAACCATCTCATGTCTGGTTGTCCTGTCTTTTGCTATCCCCTGCAACTCCCTCCATGTCTTCCTCAATTAGTCATCACTGTCTCTGATTCTCATCTTCTTGTGTTTTTAGATCTCCCTCTGTTTTATTGGCTGTGTGGGTTACAGAGAAAGGACTTTATAGTGAAACTATCATCAGGTTTTCTCCACGTATGTTCTATCCAGAGAAAGGACTTTCTAGTGACACTATTATCAGGTTTTCTCCATGTCTGTTCTATCCAGAGAAAGGAATTTCTAGTGAAACTATCATCAGGTTTTCTCCATGTATGTTCTATCCAGAGAAAGGACTTTCTAGTGACACTATTATCAGGTTTTCTCCATGTATGTTCTATCCAGAGAAAGCACTTTCTAGTGAAACTATCATCAGGTTTTCTCCATGTATGTTCTATCCAGAGAAAGGACTTTCTAGTGAAACTATCATCAGGTTTTCTCCATGTATGTTCTATCCAGAGAAAGGACTTTCTAGTGAAACTATCATCAGGTTTTCTCCATGTATGTTCTATCCAGAGAAAGGACTTTCTAGTGACACTATTATCAGGTTTTCTCCATGTCTCTTCTATCCAGAGAAAGGACTTTATAGTGACACTATTATCAGGTTTTCTCCATGTGTGTTCTATCCAGAGAAAGGACTTTCTAGTGAAACTATTATCACGTTTTCTCCATGTCTGTTCTATCCAGCGTCTCTTCATCACCACTTGATTCACTGTAATCTGCCAAGTTCTCTCCCTTAAGCCCCCGCATTGGTTATTCTGTCATACTGTTTTTGCTTAACAGGCACCAGTTAATGAAAATGTATAGTAATTGTATTAGTCATTGTTTTCATCGTTCTCCATGTTTTTGATCAACACAGCATTACAGATTGAACGTTAGCGTTACATGTTCTAAGTTTGGTTCTAGGTTGAATTTCTGTTGACTTCCACACATTTTCTAGTTCCATGAAGGCACCTTTTGACTTTTGTATTCTTGTTTTTAATATCTCTATATGTTCTTGCATTGCTGTTTTTAAATTCTTTGTTTTGCTGATCAGATTATAGTTTATTTTTATTTTATTTTGAAGTGTCACGTTACATCTGAAAACTTGCGATGCTGTTAACTACTATAGAAAACTGACCTGTTACATGAAGCGGAATTATAAACTGCCTCACAAATAATCCAGCCTTGTTAAGATGAGGCCCCTGTTTTAAATGGCACGGCATTTGCGAGTCCTCACCACATTTGCATGAAAAGGCATTTTTAATAGGGTAAAAAGTGGTAAAGGTAGTCGCAAAGCAGATACTGCCATTGGGGTATGAATTGTCAGGCTTTCGCATATTCTGTTGAGCTGGGGTGACCATTTCTCTGACTCCTCATCTTTCCATCCTAGACAATTCTCACTCATCTTTCCATCCTAGACAATTCTCAGAAATTGTCCGGTACCCATTTGTATGATGCTGGGTCGACAGAGAGCCGTACTGCTCTGGAAAAATAATCCTGTCCCTGTAGAAATTTAACTCGGAGCACTGTCTTTGCAGGTCAGTGTACTAGTTACTGTGCCACTGTGGCTCTTTTAATGGGATAAGGATGCATTTGTATTTTGAATTTGACATTACAGTGAATGTGTTTATTTTATTTTACTGTTGATAATAAAATCATAACACTGCAAATTTTTTGTATAGAGAGGGAATCAAAATTTGTCGCTGCAGACATTTAGAACATGTTTAATGCCCGCCATAACAAATAATTGCAGTACGCTCGCAAGATAACATGTTCAATTTGTATATATGTTGCGGACTTTTAATATATACCAGGGTGAACATGAAGTGATGTCCTTTCACGTGTAGAAAAATGAGTGTTACAACCACTCGTATAATATTATGGTGATCCTCTGGGGGTTAGCGACCCCACATGATGAGGGCCTGAGCTCTCTAACTGTTTTTAGAGTGTTTGCTATCGAAATAGAGGTTAGTTATGATGTGGGTTATCAGTTTAAACCTGTGTGGTTTATCATCATATGTTATCATTTTGTGTCTAAATTGTTGGTCTCTTAGAGTTTATTACACATGAACTTCGAGATATCACTGAAATTACTTGTCAGCCCTTTGAAAAAAGGCATTTGCGATTTAAAAAAAAACATTGCATTATATTGTGCTAAGAAAGCAGTTTTCACAAGTTCTGTTTTTTTGTTGATGCCATCACCTTTGTTGAACAGTACATTTCTAAGCTAGCGAAACCAGATACAAGGCATAAAAGCTTTTTGTAGTATCTGGAAGTTATCACATTTACTGTGTCTTATTTTTAACTTATTTATTGATTTTAATTCTGTTGTAATTTACGATATATCACACAAGAAAAAATATATTTCCAAATGTTCTTATGATTATCATGTTGTTTTTCATATTCTAATTACATTTTTAAGCAACTATGCAACTTTGTTTATTGCTAGATGTGGATGGTAGCTGTAGACGCATAGTTGAAGAATGGTTTTAACATGTTTTAAAATCTTGGTGTGGTCCATTTCTGATTACATGTTTCAGCTCTTGGCACTTAAATCTTCCATACAAAGGTGTTATACTGTTGCATACGTTCGGAATGTTAAAATATACCACACATGGCCAAAATGAGTAATTCAAATGTAGTGAAAGAGGCCAAGATGGAACAGTTAATTTTTTTGGTCACATCTTGAGAAAAGAGAAACTGCAACAAACAGATAAGATAAATGGAAAATGAGGGATAGAAAAGCAGAGAGAGAAACAATACAGATAAGTCTTGCACAACAGCATATGGGGATTTCAGCAACAGCTTATACATGCTTGAGAAATGAAGTTGTGGAATTGCATGATTGCCAATGCCAGTTAGCACAGCATTTAATTATGATCATGATGATGATACACTTTCTGAAAGCTATTGTAATGGCTGATGCACAGCCTAGCTAACACGTGGCTCAAGATCGGCCTCAGTTGAGGAGGGATTAATTTCTGAGCACTTGTCTCTAGGAACATGTCCTTTATAGGATACATCCTTTAAAACTTCCCAGTTTAGAGAGACCTGTAATGCCAGAGATGGCCTGAGGCTACAGAGCTGAAGTGGAAGATATGACAGACTAGAGAAGGTGAGGGACTTCATTTTGGCACCAGGACTGCACATGTAACTTGACCAATAACCTGAAAACTAAAGAGGTGTATGTGGAGTCCTATCACTAAATATATAGGATTGGTTCACTGGGTATGATTCCTCTGGAAGACAGTTGTAAATGAAGTTTGATACATTTATGATTAGGTTATCTGAGTCCTGGAGAGGACTTGAGTCAGAGTGAGGTTGGTGTAGAGCAGTGGTTCTCAACCTTTTTTGACCCATGCACCCCTTCACTATATGTTCAGAATGTCACCCCCCCACCCCCATCCTCCTTTCGTATTTCTTCCCTATAAATCCCACAGGTGTCGCCCCCCCCCCCCCCCAACCTCTTACACAGTATACGTAAAAATGGAAGCTAAATTTAATAACACATACTAGAACAAATTCCCCACCAGTTGAGAACCACTGGTGTAGAGTCTCCTTGTGACTTAGTACTGAAGCACCATATCCACGGGAACTGTTGTAGAGCTGTCCCCCTCTCCAAACTCAGAAACGCAGTATGTGCAAGCCTGGCACTGGAACTGCGTATCTGACGAGAAGCACGGCTGTCCTGCTATCATTACCCAGACTGGGGATAGAGTCAGGCTTCTCTGTGTTCAGGTGCTGCAGGGTATTGGCCATTGTGAAGACCTGGCCCTGGTCTTGCAGCCCTATTGGTCAACCTCATCTATATAGATTACTGTTACACCATGGGATTACACCAATGGCCAACCATGATATATAGATTACTGTTACAACACAGGATTATACCAGTGGCCAACCACACCTATATAGATTACTGTTATACCATGGAGTTACCCCAGTTGCCAACCACACCTGTATAGATTACTATTGCACATGGGATTACCCCAGAGGCCAACAACACCTATATAGATTTTCATACCACAGATTACCCCAGTGGAGTGGCTAGATTACTGTTTTACTGTGGAGTTACCGCAATGGCCAAACTTACCTATAAAGATTATTGTTGTACCATGGAAATACCCCAGTTGCCAACCACACCTGTATAGATTACTGTTACAACACAGAATTATATCAGTGGCCAGCAACACCTATATAGATTTTCATACCACGGATTACCCCAGTGGAGAGGCTAACCACACCTATATAGATTACTGTTTCACCATGGAGTTACCACAGTGGCCAAACTCACCTATACAGATTACTGTTGTACCATGGAATTACCCCAGTTGCCAACCACACCTATATAGATTACTGTTACACCATGGGATTACCCCTATGGCACAAGTCATTTTTTGAATATACTACCAGTAAAGTGGTATTCTCATGTGTTGATACACTTCCATTGATTGCGGAGGTTCAGTGACTGATCCATTACATTTGTAGAGAATTTCTGGCCTGTATTAGCTGATTTCATTGCAATTGAATAGGTCAGAGTTTTCTGCACATTCATTGATTAACTTTAGTAATATGGAAATTGTGATACTTCAGCACATGCCAGAATGGTCGACATCACATCAAGTGTTTAATAATAAAATTCATCTTTGCTTTTCCATCACTGTTTGTGATTTATTACATTAAGCAAAGCTTATATTATCTTTATGTGTATGTTTTCCTTTCTATTCTTTTGGGACTTGTTTAACATCTAGGGATATTCCCTATATTCCATGAATTGATTGATGATGCTGATTATGAAGCCTGGCATGTCTGTTGTTGAGAAAATGTTGTCTTGTGGTTCTAGTCTTCTGCATAATTATGAAGAAAAAAAACACTATTGTAATTAATGATTATGAAGGAGTTGCGTATTTTGTATATGCATTTGTTTATTTATCAGATTCTGAAACAAAGAGATACATTTGATTTTTGCACTTTTTTAATAAGCTCTTGTGTGTGAGTTATGACTGTTGCATTCTAGGAAGCTGTTTTATGCATTGTGATATTAAACAGGAATCATTAACCTAACAAGTTGTTTCTCTTTGAATTTCTTCTTTGTGTCTGTTTCTTGTGTTTTTGTATGCAGTTTGTTACAGAAAAGGTGTCATCCAGAATTTTGACCCTTAATCATCTCTATGTTTTGGTTAATGATTGCAATTGAAACGATAGATTGGCCCCGGGATGGTTACGATGGTCAACAAATGCCTGCAGAAGTCGGATGTGTCGGCTTAACGGCGCAAGAACGCAGCTTTGCTGTAAACAGGCACAACGCAATCACATCCGAAAAAAAAACTCTGGATGAATGAAGAAGAAGAACAAGAATAAAAACAAAGGAGAAAATTATTGCAGATAAGGCACTCACCGAGCGTGTGAGATGTAACATGGTGCATGATGGTAAAAATGACCATGTGTTCACATGCATCCACTGTGGATGAACATTTACAGCACGAATTGGCCTTAACAGTCACATTCACCACCACGGGTTGTAGTTATTATACCTTTTTGAAGCACAAACTATCGTCTGTCAAGACGGCAAGGTGCTAATGTAATGTAATGTATTCAGTGTGAGGACTGTCTTTGGGCACTCGCTCACTTTAAATCTGAGCGTGGTACCTACATGAGCTACTACTTCTAGTGCACTAGACTGATCTTTGCGTGTGGATTAGATTTCCCTATTACCAGTGTCCCTTGCCATCAGGTGAACCTGCTCTGACTTCAGAGGTACTTGTAATATAGGTCCCCAAGTCAAGGGAAAGAAGTCAGCATTTTAGTCCAACTGACTTATGTAGGGCCGCTACCTCGGCATCAGCACACCGGATTTTTAAGAACAAGCACTCTTATCCATTCGGCCATACTGACCTCCAAGACAATGTTCTATGTAACATGTTATTCCACCATAACAATAGCTTGCTGACCTCCAAAACTATGTTCAATGTAACATATTATTCCACCATAACAACTGCTTGCTGACCTTCTGTGTACTTCATCTTTCTTCTTCGTTTCTCTTTCCATGGGAGTGCTTCACACCTAGTTATGCATCTCAAAGGTCAGCCTGTGCAACTTCCCATGCATTTTGGGTAAGATTCGTTGCCACTAGATAAATTCCATCCAAGGCAACGACACTATCTATCTGTAGGTAGGTTTTCCTTCCTAACAATTTAAACATTGGAGTTGTCTAATATGTAAAAAAAAAGTGTAAAAATATATAACATATAATATATGGTTCTACTATACACACATTTCGTGATGACGGTGAGAATCAGCAGTGGTTCGAATCGCATCGGTAACTTACGGGGTATGTGAGCTGGCCGCTCAGAAGGCAATGGCAAACTACTGAGCGTAATCTTGCCACGAAATCAACATACAGCTGAAAGATGCTGGTGTTGACAGCGATGTCCTGTAAAGGATATGCAAAAAAAAAAAAACACACACACACACATTTGCATCCCCAGCAGTACTACTAAGTTGGTGCACTGTGCTGAAACTCTCTTTTTATGATCTGTTATAGGAGATTGAAACACTAAAGGGTACAATGAAAGTGGTTTTTTTTTTTTCAAAACAAATCCTTCCAGATTTGAAAATTATAAGTGCTGTTTTTAAAAAACTGTATTTGTTGATTTATTAAATCGATTATTACTATCAACTGAAATCATCATTGATTCAAACTCAAAATGAACATTTAAAATGTGGTTTTCTGTCGTTCACACCAAGGTTTGCAGCCACATTACTGAAGTCTTCCCTAAGCGGGCTCAGGTAGCTTCTGGGCTATCAGATTAATTCAACATCCATGCCCGTGGGTACTGGCGTGTGTATTGTTTTATGAAAATGAAAGTAAGGCAGCGAATATATTACCTGGCCATCATTTTCCTCTTGCTTATTAGCAAGGGCCAGCTCTGTGGTGAAAGGGTTACAAATGCAATATGTATACCCGCAACCGCATTCAAAGCACAGCTGCTGCGGATTTAGAAACAGACCACCTTGTGTTAGTTTTCATACAATGGTATTAATGCCGGTCGTTCAGAAAACAATGGCAAATTGATGAACATAAAATTGCCTAGTAAATCATAAACGGACAATGGGGTAAATTGTGACTGCAACGTCATGCCAAGGACACGTCTTTTAAAACAAAATATAAAACGTATACATATATTTTGCTGAAGTTAGCTAGATGCTGAACGTATGTTTATTCACATATCTACATGTATACCCATAGACCCCCACAGCATGTATACAAAAGCCGTGTGAAATAAGACAATGTTAATGCTGTTAATCGTGAAAATAGATACTGTTTATTTGACTGTATCTATTTACGATGGTTGAGCATGTAAAAATACACCCGAGTAAATAATGAATCGCACAGAAAGCAATGGCATACTACTGAGCGTAATCTTGCCAAGAAATCAACAACAGCGGTAAAATGCTATTGTTGACAGCGATGTCCTGTACTAGGATATGCGAAAAATAATGAATATCTTAGAACTTAAACTGTCAACACAAGCTGTCAACTGTCATTACTGGGTATACCTAGCAGTGTAGGGGTGGGGGTGGGGTGGGGTTAAACCTGAACAATTAAGCTGCCTGAACTGCAGGTTAGAGTTGTCCGTTTTCCTTCTGGCATAAACAAAATTCCACCACCTTACCGAGGATCAGAACCCGAGTCCCCCGAAAGGGCATAGAGAATGGAAGGATTTAAAATAATTTGAGAGAGTTGCGAATTAAATATAACACACGGAAGTATACACATTGCAGGAGATTATAAATCACAGAATTGCAAGTATGGGAGGTTTAAAATCACAGGAATATAAATGTATAAGGGTCGTTCATTTGAAACCCGTTCCAATGGCTTTATTACAAAAGCATGAAATAAACATTAACAGGTGTGGTAGAATTAAACAAAGCATTCATTTTGAATGAATTATGTACCATGGGTTGGTCAGAAGAAGTCGCCGTAGGCATTCAGGCAAGTATCCCATTGCTTAGGTGGGAGCGAATGCCGTCATTGAACCAAGTGTTTACCGCGTTCATTACGCCTGCATCTGTGTGATATCGTTACCCCTTGAGAGCTTTTTTTAGAGGTCCGAACAAATGAAAATCACATGGTGACAAATCAGGACTATAGGCTGGATGTTGCAGAATTTCCCACTTCTTCCAAGCTAATGCTTCCTGCACAATCTTTGCAACATGCGGACGAGCATTATTGTGCAACAAAATCGCATCGCGAGAAAGCATGCCGGATCGTTTATTCTTGATGGCTTTTCGCAGCTTGTCTAGTGTTTGCAAGTAGTGAGTAGAGTTGATGTTGACACCATGTTCTTTAAATCGGCCAACAATAGCCCTTCATGGTCAAAAATGCACCTTACCAGCAGAAACCTGTAACTTGAATTTTTTGGCTTTTGGTGATCCAGCATGCTTCCATTGCATGCTCTCTTTTGCTGCTCGGCTCAAAGTGGTGACACCATGATTCATCGCCTGAAACTATGCAGAAGAGAAATGCATCATCCTCCACTCTGTAACGCAGCAAGTGGTTCAAACACCATCCCGTGCGTTCCTCTTTTTGGTGGTCGGTCAACATCCGTGGTACCCACTGTGAACACACCTTCCGATATTGCAGTTTATTATGAATGACCTTTTGAATTGTCCCATTTGGCACATCAAATTTTTTCGCTAGCAAACGTATGCTTCGACAGCAGTTCATCTGTACTGCTGCATCAATTTTGGCGATGGGTTTTTCTGTTGCAACAATATGCGCAGTCGAAGATCTGTTGTCCTTTCCGAAACATTCGTGCCCAGTCTGCCACTGTTGTCTTCGACACACATTTGTTACCGTACGCTGCCTGCATCTTCGACAAATGTCCACTGGTCGACATCCTTCAAATGAAAGAAACTGAATCACCGCTCTTTGAGCTTCTTTGGACGGATTTTGGATCAACCCGGCCATTTTCTCAACGGTCAGAAACAGAACCTATGCATCATTGGACGATAAGCACGTGCTCTTTTATTCATCGGTCAGTACTAATCACATGACTATGACATGATCATGTTCAACGTACGCAATCACGCGCGGTGCGGCACGAACGGATTTCAAATGAATGCTCCTAATATATTACAATTAATGGGAATGTGGTCAGTTTTCCTGCGCTGGTCTGAGACCACAATAGCATATCGCACAGCATTATTTGGCTGTTTGTGATTTCTTGACAATGTGATAGGAGCAATCTGATAATGCTATGGCTGAAGGGTCCTTTATCTAGAGCCCACAGGACGGGCGAAATAGGGGGAGAACCAGGGGCGCACGGAGAGCCGAAGTGGAAACAGGCAGATAATGTGTGGGGGAAGACAAGACAGGAGGTGCAGGAGATGGCAGCAGATAGAACAACATGACGTCATGTGGTTGTAGACAGACTCCAGTGAGGAATAGACTGCTAAAGAAGAAAGAAAGCTAATTCACAAGCAAAATCACTCTAGCGCACTGGAGTTCAAAGCGAGCGAACGAACGAACGAACAAAATTTATTTTCAAAGGGTTAATAATTGGGCACGCAGGCCCGTCTAACATTCTGTCCGTCTATCACTGTCGTTAATTCATTATTTCATTCATACATCATTCAAGGCTAACAGACAACAGCAACAATATAAATGATATGCATTATAAAGGCTTGGGCAAAATGCGAACATCAAAACTACACGACTCAGTAATATTAGATAATGGTGTGACACTTGTTATTAGCTAAGTGGAATATACTGGTCTACGAAAAGGGGGCTGGCTGTTATACTAGGGCTTTGTTATTATTATATTTTTTAAGGGGGAAGATAATCCGTACTGAGATAGTATTCGAATAATTTGCGATTATATGTATAGGGATTGGTGATGTCTTTGATTTCGTGTGGAAGATTGTTCCACAGCTGAGCTACAGAGTACGTTAAGCTTGTTTTGTATAAGTCAATCCTAGGCTTCGGAATGTGTAATATATTTAATCGTTAGCGAACGAACAAAAAAAAAAAAAAAACTCGTAGAAGCGACCTTATGGGCCCACATCAAAGGCATGGGTTGTAATGTCGCAGATTAAATGTATCTTACTATACCCTGATTATGTGAGCATCGATTTTCTAGTATTGGTTCTGTCCGATTCCCGCTTAGCCTTGATTCTGTTATTCATGCTTTGGTTTTCATCATTTAAAATTATTGCAGAACAACTGGGATTTAAAATAAATCTAAATATGAAGGTCAGCATGGCCGAATGGATAAGAACTTTAAAACTGTCAATGGGCTAATGCCAAGGTAGCGGGTTCAACCCTTGAACCAGTGAGTCGGACTTAAATGTTGGCATCTCGTCCTTGACTAGGGGACGCAAATTACAAATACCTCAGAAATCGGAGTGGGTTCGCCTGTTGGCCAGGGACAACGGTAATAGGGAAAGCTAATCCACATGGAAAAAAAAAAAAACCCAGCCCAGTGCACTAGATGTATTAGCACGTGTATGGACTACGCCTGAGTTCAAAGCGAGCTAACGTAAACAATAAATAAATCGACATATTTCTGAAAATAACTCACAAAATTCACGACATTTGTTTATTTCTCCATGTAGATAAAATATGTTGTGAAACTCACGGTTTTATTTGACTTATTTTTGCTGATAATGGAACCAGCACAGCGAGTCACACAAAACTGTCCTGTTCTTGTTTTGTTACACATTGTCAGCAATTTTAGCAATCTTAACTGAACAAAAGATGAGTCCACTTTAAAGTGCATTAAGCTGCAAAAAATGAAATGTGTAATTGTTGTTTCACGAAATGAGAGGTAATTATGTTATTAAACAATTACTTGATTACGTTGTTTGAGGGAAAACATACAAAACTGTTAATGTTGTTTTCTAATTCTGTATTTGTATTGTTGTGCTTTTTGGTTTAATGTAGAAGAATAACCAATCACTGCGCGATGCATATACATAGCCTATTGTCTGTTTCACAACAATATACAACCACGCACACACACAGGCACTCACTCATTCACTCACTCTCACACTCACTCCCTGACTCACTCACTCTCCCCCCCCTCTCTCCCACACTCACTCACTCCCTCACCCACTCACTCACTCACTCACTCAATCACTCACTCACTCCCTCCTCCCTCACCCACTCACTCACTCACTCACTCAAATCAACTCACTCACCCACACACCCACCCACTCACTCACTCACTCACCCACCCACTCACTCACTCACCCACCCACTCACTCACTCACTCTCTTCCCCCTCTCTCTCACTCACAACCATACCCAACTCTGTTTCCGACCCGTTTAGCCCCCCCCCCCCCCCCCCCACAGGGTTACGTGAAGCCAAGGGAACAGGTAGTGGATTGGACTTGGGAGCAGCCGACAGATAGTTGTTGGTTATGGTTTCAAATCAGTGACGGTGGGCAGAGGATCTCTCAATAGAGACAATGGCTACGGTCATCCGATCAGTACGGTCACTGCCAGGAAGGAAGAATGGTAGACTTTCCTCCTTACTGATTCCCGGACAGAAGAAGCTCGTCAGCCTTGGTTGGTATCTCTTCTAAGAGAGGGAACTCTAAATTTCAAACCTCCGCTGCCTTGCGGGTATACCCATATGGGAAAGGCATCGGAAGTAAACCCTGAGGACAAATCAGGAGTTGGAGTCCCTAAGTCAGTTCCATGTTGTAAACAACATAGTTCTGGCAACTCCTGCGACAGCAACGATGCCACGTTGCATTGGCTACTGCCTTTTCCTTGGTCAACATCGGCGACATGGAGAGGGGGAACTTGCTCCTGGCCAACAGCTGGTTCTCCGATTTTCATTGCCCAGGCTTGTGCCCTGAAGAGGTGGTCACTTCAACACCGCGTAAAGCGTTGACACAACACGGGAAGTAGCATTTACCGGTTGTTTGAAGCACACTCTGAAGAGATGCTCCCAGTCCTGGAGATAAAGGGACATGCATTCTCAGTGTATAAAACATCACCTTCAGAGAAAACATTGCAGGCATTGCGAACGGCCAGAAATAGAGTACAACATATGGCAAGAAAATGTGCGAACAGGTACTGGCTACAGCTCACTGCTCAAATTCAAACTTGTGCAGACACTGGAAATATAAGAGGAATGTACGAGGGCATCAAGCAAGCTGTCGGTCCATCAAAAAATAAGATGACCCCTTTACGATCAGCAGAGGGGGTAATCATAAATGATCGAGCGAAACAAATGGATCGCTGAGGAGAACACTACTCAGAGCTATACTCGGTGGAGAACACTGCCGGAGAATCCTTAAAAAGCTAAACATTCTTGCTAAAGAATCTACTCCGAATCACAGTGCGGATTTAGACCTAACAGGTCCACCATCGATACGATTTTCTCACGCCGGCAG
The DNA here is from genome assembly GCA_014155875.1 of Cepaea nemoralis. Taxonomy (NCBI): domain Eukaryota; kingdom Metazoa; phylum Mollusca; class Gastropoda; order Stylommatophora; family Helicidae; genus Cepaea; species Cepaea nemoralis. The sequence goes on along the minus strand of JACEFZ010028006.1, from coordinate 389,335 downwards.
CTCCAAGAGAAGTGCAGAGAACAGAGAAAGCCATTATATATTGCCTTCATCGACCTCACAAAGGCATTTGACCTCATGAGCAGAAACGGCCTTTTTAAGGTCCTTGAAAAGATCGGATGTCCACCCACCCTTCTTTGTCTCGTGAAATCATTTAACGAAAACATGCAGGGGACCATTTTATTTGACGGCTCAACATCCCAGTCATTAAGCATCAGCAATGGAGTAAACCAAGGCTGCGTGCTTGCTCCTACACATTTTGGTATCTTCTTCGCTGTTCTCTTAAGGCAGGCATTTGGGACTGCTACTGAAGGCATATACCTTCATACAAGATCTGATGGCAAACTTTGTAACCCATCAAGACTCAAAGCAAAGACCAGAATAAGATCAAGATGCATAAGAGAACTACTTTTTGCAGGTGATGCAGCACTGACTACTCATACAGCAGAAGATCTCCAACGGCTCATAGATCGTTTTGAGCCGCCTGCAAAGACTTTGGGCTCACCATCAGCCTAAATAAAACACAGGTGATGGAACAAGATGCTGGTGCGCCTCAGTCAATCAAAATTTCTAATTATGAATTGAAGGTCGTCCACGAGTTTGTGTATTTGGGGTCGACAATATCAGATAATCTTTCACTAGAGACTGAAATCGACAGACGCATTGGAAAGGCAGCCATAACATTCTCCAGGCTAACTAAAAGAGTTTGGGAGAATAACAGACTAACAGAGGGTACAAAAGTTCAAGTATACAAAGCTTGTGTTGTTAGCACACTACTCTATGGGTCTGAATCTTGTACTCAAGACAGGAAAGAAAGTTGAATTCCTTCCATATGAGATGTCTGCGACGTATCCTGGGCATATCATGGAAAGACCACATAACAAACAAACATGTGCTTGAAAGAGCAGATATTACCACAGTGCACTCCCTCCTCAAACAGAGACGCCTCCGGTGGCTGGGCCACGTATCTCGAATGGAGGATGAACGTATTCCCAAAGATCTCCTATACGGAGAACTAGCCACGGGAAATAGGCCAACCGAAAGACCCCAATTGCGATATAGGGATGTGTGTAAACAAGATACGAAAACCCTTGGCATCAGACACGTGGGAAAGAGTTGCAACAGACATATGTTCCTGGAGAAGAGATGCACGAAACGGACTGGTGCTCTTTGAGCGCAATCAGATCCAACAAACTGAGGATAGGCGGCACAGGCTCAAAACGCAGTCATTTACTGCGGGACCTGCCTCCTCTTACAGATGCGGAAACTGTGACAGGGATTGTCACTCTCGCATTGGACTATACAGTCACCAACGGTGCTGTCAGGTACCTCCCCAGCGGCACAACTCTATAGTCCTTCAGGACTGAAAGAGGCCTGCTACCCACATCTGGAGGTGGTATCTTATCCTCATTCTTCACCGTCTCTTCCTCCGTCTCATCATCCATCCGTGTTTTGCTTTTCAGCTTCAAGTAACGAAGCCTTACCCGGTAAGAAAGATCTTGACTTCAGCAGGGTATTTTCAATATATAATGAAACAAAACAAGAAGTGTCATATCCTGCAGAGAAACAAAATGCAAGTAAATATACTTGTAAATATATATAAATACCTGACTAGGATTTCAGATCAGGCACTCCTTGTCTGAGGTTCTAGTCAGGTAAGTACATGTATTTGTATTTATTCTTTCTCTTCAGGAACTTAGAATGCCATCGTGTTTCCTTATATTATCTAGCGCTAGTGTATGCTCGGAACAGTTATAACATCTGATGGGAGATGCCTCGAAGAGATTAGAACAAAAATTGCCATTGCGAAGGTAGCCTTTTGCAAGATGGAAAACATACTGACCAATAAAAAGATATCAATTGAAACGAGAAAAAGAGTGTTGAAGTGCTACATAGAACCTACACTTTTGTATGGATGTGAAGAATGGACAATGAGCAACCAAGCTGAAACACATCTGATGGAAATGTGGTTTCTGAGAAAAATACAAAGAAAACCACGGGCAGACAGAAAAACCAATGAAAAAGTCCTTCAAGAAACAAATGAAGATCGTAAACTGATTAGAGTCATTAGACGTAGACATTCACAATTTTTTGGGCGTGTTATGAGAAGAAATCAATTGGAGAACTTGGTGACGACTGGCAAGATCGAAGGGAAGAGACCAAGGGGAAGTAAATGGGATCAAGAAGTAAATACCTGGATGGCTTGGCCACGTGGCATGGTCAAGACAGGAACATGGAGCTGATCCACGACTCTGGTGATCGAGTGAGATGGCAGAACATGACTGCCCACTCTTATCGGCATGGCACATGATGGATGGATGGATGGAGTGTGTGCTTCATCCATGGTGGTATTCGCACATTCAAGATCTCTTTATCTTTTAAAAAAGGGTTGGGGGTGGGGTGGTTAAAGACGAGAGGATCAGCTTCATTGCACCAGGTTTGATCTCATAAGGCCTGGTCGCTTCTAAAGGTCGTCTGCCGAGAGATTCGCACAACGCATGAACAACATAGTTCCATCGACGACCCCCCCCCCCCCCCCCCCCCCCTCCAGAAGTCTGCGAGAAAATTAACCGGATGGTGGAGTCAGGAATTGATCCAATAACCTTCTCGTTATGTCTAAGTGCTAGTGCTCTCTGCCTGACAGTGTCTTGTGATACTCTGGGTGTCTAAGTGCTAGTGCTCTCTGTCTGACAGTGTCTTGTGATACTCTGGGTGTCTAAGTGCTAGTGCTCTCTGTCTGACAGTGTCTTGTGATACTCTGGGTGTCTAAGTGCTAGTGCTCTCTGTCTCACAGTGTCTTGTGATACTCTGGTGGTCTAAGTGCTAGTGCTTTCTGTCTCACAGTGTCTTGTGATACTCTGGTTGTATAAGTGCTAGTGCTCTCTGTCTCACAGTGTCTTGTGATACTCTGGTTGTCTAAGTGCTAGTGCTCTCTGTCTCACAGTGTCTTGTGATACTCTGGTTGTCTAAGTGCTAGTGCTCTCTGCCAGACAGTGTCTTGTGATACTCTGGTTGTCTAAGTGCTAGTGCTCTCTGTCTCACAGTGTCTTGTGATACTCTGGTTGTCTAAGTGCTAGTGATCTCTGTCTGACAGTGTCTTGTGATACTCTGGTTGTCTAAGTGCTATTGCCCTCTGCCAGACAGTGTCTTATGATACTCTGGTTGTCTAAGTGCTAGTGATCTCTGTCTGACAGTGTCTTGTGATACTCTGGTTGTCTAAGTGCTATTGCCCTCTGCCAGACAGTCTTATGATACTCTGGTTGTCTTAAGTGCTAGTGCTCTCTGTCTGACAGTGTCTTGTGATACTCTGGTTGTCTAAGTGCTAGTGATCTCTGTCTGACAGTGTCTTGTGATACTCTGGTTGTCTAAGTGTTATTGCCCTCTGCCAGACAGTGTCTTATGATACTCTGGTTGTCTAAGTGCTAGTGATCTCTGTCTGACAGTGTCTTGTGATACTCTGGTTGTCTAAGTGCTATTGCCCTCTGCCAGACAGTGTCTTGTGATACTCTGGTTGTCTAAGTGCTATTGCCCTCTGCCAGACAGTGTCTTGTGATACTCTGGTTGTCTAAGTGCTAGTGATCTCTGTCTGACAGTGTCTTGTGATACTCTGGTTGTCTAAGTGCTATTGCCCTCTGCCAGACAGTGTCTTATGATACTCTGGTTGTCTAAGTGCTAGTGATCTCTGTCTGACAGTGTCTTGTGATACTCTGGTTGTCTAAGTGCTATTGCCCTCTGCCAGACAGTGTCTTGTGATACTCTGGTTGTCTAAGTGCTATTGCCCTCTGCCAGACAGTGTCTTGTGATACTCTGGTTGTCTAAGTGCTAGTGATCTCTGTCTGACAGTGTCTTGTGATACTCTGGTTGTCTAAGTGCTATTGCCCTCTGCCAGACAGTGTCTTGTGATACTCTGGTTGTCTAAGTGCTAGTGATCTCTGTCTGACAGTGTCTTGTGATACTCTGGTTGTCTAAGTGCTATTGCCCTCTGCCAGACAGTGTCTTATGATACTCTGGTTGTCTAAGTGCTAGTGATCTCTGTCTGACAGTGTCTTGTGATACTCTGGTTGTCTAAGTGCTATTGCCCTCTGCCAGACAGTGTCTTGTGATACTCTGGTTGTCTAAGTGCTAATGCTCTCTGTCTGACAGTGTCTTGTGATACTCTGGTTGTCTAAGTGCTATTGCCCTCTGCCAGACAGTGTCTTGTGATACTCTGGTTGTCTAAGTGCTATTGCCCTCTGCCAGACAGTGTCTTGTGATACTCTGGTTGTCTATAATTCGGCAGTTGGACTTCGGAACCAACAACAATATATCCTGGCCTACCACAGGGATCACCATTATCTCCGGTACTGTTCAACGCCTACACAGTGAGAATCACCAGTGAGCAGATCACTGGACCTGGCAGGACATTGTCATATGCCGATGATGTTTTAGTGTATCGTCAGGGTAAGGATAGAGAGGAGGTTGCTGTGGAACTACAAACCGAACTCAATCGCATAAGTATTTGGTGTGATGAAGCTGGGGCAATGGTCAACCCAACAAAGGCAACAGTGACTTGGTTCTCGTTGAATAATCATATTGTCAACAATCCAACACCAACTGTAATGCTGTGTTCAGAGACGGTGGAAAGAATGCAGGCAATGAATTACCTGGGGATACGGTTTGATCGAAGCCTTGCTTATAATGTGCACATAGACCAGGTGATAACAAAGGCCAAGCGGGGCTTGGCAGCGATGCGGGTGATGGCGGCAGCAAACTGTGAGCAGCGCCATCTATGTCTTCTGTACGAGGGGCTGATCATGTCTGTTTTGGAGTATGCAATGGCAATCCTGACTCTCAGCCATAAGCAGATAGAAAGGATACAGAATGAAGCTATGCGCATTATTCTTGGATGTACAAGAGATACAGCATGCAGGGCGATGCGCTACCTTCTTGATTTTCCAACCATTGAAGAGAGAATGCAAGTTTGCAGGGCACGCGCCTACCTCAGAATTAACGCAAACACACAGCATCCACTGCATAGTGAAATTAGGAAGGTGAAGGGCAGCAGGTTAAAAAGAGGACGGTCGTGGATGGGTCAAGCCGAAGACATTCTTTAACAGGTGTGTTCACTTGAGGACTTAGAACCTGGCGAGTAGTGGGTGCAAGTGCCAACAGACTTCTGCACATCCTTTTCAGTTTGCATCCAACTAGACAGAAAATGCAGACAAGAAAATCCGGCTGCTGTGGAGGCTGAAGTACAAGCGTTGATTTTCGAGAATTCGCTAGACAGTGACGCGGTCATCTACACAGATGGGTCGGTCGTCCGACATGTGAGAAGCTCATGGGCCTTTACAGCTCGGGCCGGAGGGAGAATTGTGAAGGAGGACTCTGGTGCTTTCACTGAAACCACAAGTAGCCTGACCATGGAAGTCATGGCAGTAAGTAAAGCAATAACATGGCTCGAGACACAGACATTCACTAGGGCTTGTTTCCTTAGCGACTCAATGAACATGATCAAGAGGATAGAGGAGGGGTCGATCCGAAGAGAATGGTTGCTGCCTCTGGAGCGGTCTCGGCTGGCAAAGATTAGTTTCATCTTCGTGCCAGGTCATGCGGGAGTACAAGGAAATGAGCGGGCTGACAAGCTCGCAGGTGAGGCTACTGTGGAGGGCGGACGCGCCATGGACCAGGCTGACATTCTGAATGCTCTACGAGAAGTGAGACTTTTTGCAAGAACCAAGTGATGACTGTGAATCTACAACAATGGCCAGACTGCGAGAGCAGCAAATTAAAAGAGGGGTGGCCAAACAAGAACACTACGCAGGAAGCCAAAGAAGATTGATAAACCAACACAGAACTGGCGTCGTTAGCCGCTACACGCTGCGGGATTTGCTGAGGAGGGGATCCGAGCACTTATGGACTGAATGGTCCGATGTGCAACGAGGATGATCTGTCGACTAACTAACTAACTAACTAACTCTGGTTGTCTAAGTGCTAGTGATCTCTGTCTGACAGTGTCTTATGATACTCTGGTTGTCTAAGTGCTAGTGATCTCTGTCTGACAGTGTCTTGTGATACTCTGGTTGTCTAAGTGCTAGTGCTCTCTGCCTGACAGTGTCTTGTGATACTCTGGTTGTCTAAGTGTTATTGCCCTCTGCCAGACAGTGTCTTGTGATACTCTGGTTGTCTAAGTGCTAGTGATCTCTGTCTGACAGTGTCTTGTGATACTCTGGTTGTCTAAGTGTTATTGCCCTCTGCCAGACAGTGTCTTGTGATACTCTGGTTGTCTAAGTGCTAGTGCTCTCTGCCAGACAGTGTCTTGTGATACTATGGTTGTCTAAGTGCTAGTGCTCTCTGCCAGACAGTGTCTTGTGATACTCTGTCTAAGTGCTAGTGCTCTCTGCCTGACAGTGTCTTGTGATACTCTGGTTGTCTAAGTGCTATTGCCCTCTGCCAGACAGTGTCTTGTGATACTCTGGTTGTCTAAGTGTTATTGCCCTCTGCCAGACAGTGTCTTGTGATACTCTGGTTGTCTAAGTGTTATTGCCCTCTGCCAGACAGTGTCTTGTGATACTCTGGTTGTCTAAGGTCTAGTGCTCTCTGCCTGACAGTGTCTTGTGATACTCTGGTTGTCTAAGTGCTAGTGCTCTCTGCCAGACAGTGTCTTGTGATACTCTGGTTGTCTAAGTGCTAGTGCTCTCTGCCAGACAGTGTCTTGTGATACTCTGGTTGTCTAAGTGCTAGTGCTCTCTGCCAGACAGTGTCTTGTGATACTCTGGTTGTCTAAGTGCTAGTGCTCTCTGCCTGACAGTGTCTTGTGATACTCTGGTTGTCTAAGTGCTAGTGCTCTCTGCCTGACAGTGTCTTGTGATACTCTGGTTACATTACCGAACCGTCCGATGCTCTGTGCCTTGTACCGTTCAACATTGATGCTGTCCTCACCATCATCGTCATAACAATCAATCGTAAACATATAAGAGATATTGTCTAGACAGTCGATATTTATTTTGGGAACATTAAAATACACTTGAAAACTTGATGACAACTGGCAAAATTGACGGGAAAAGAGCTAGGGGAAGTCAAAGAGATGAACAGCTGTACGACTTGGCCATATGGCATAGTCAAGACAAGAACACATACCTGATCCAAGACTCTGGTGATCGCGTGAGATGACGAACTATGGCCGCTTACAATTATCGCCATGGTACATGATGCCAATGCTGCTGTACTACTACATCCTGAAATCATCGTTTCTAACATGATCTCTTTCCGTTAAATTTAGGCTTCTTCGTTGACATTTCATATCTGTGATTGCAGTGCTGTTAGCGTCCAAGTCTAACATCAATTGCATAATATTGGCTGGCAAACAAACATACAAACAAACAAACAAACTGTTGAACAGTTAAGTTAAGTTAAGAACCGACATCACTGCACTCTGGACATTCCCATTCGTGTTCTGTCCCCTCGTTCAACAGCCAGCGAAGAGTCTTACTACTAATCGTTCCCACCGCTATCTGACTTAACTGTTGATCATTTCTCTGTTTATATCAGGTGCTATGTTTTTGTTCTGCAGTATTGCTAACATTTATCCAATACCTTTGACTTGCTAATTTTCTGCTACTATTCTTCCATCGGATGATGTTATTCTCCCGAAGTAATTGACATGTACGTGTGTTTTAAATGCTGGTTTTCTATGGCAAGCAATGTTTCTATTTCTTGCTTGCCATGGACGTTATATCTGTTTTTTTCGGCGTTAATATCCATATGCAGGTTAGCATGACCGAATGGATAAGAACGCGTGTTCTTAAACATCCGGTGTGCTGATGGCAAGGTAGCGAGTTGGACGCCTACACCGGACAGTTGGACTAAAATGTTGACCTCTCGTCCTTGATTTGGGGACGTAAATTACAAGTATCCCTGAAGTCGGAGTGGTTTTGCCTGATGGCGAGGGACACTGTCAATAGGGAAGGCTAATCCACACGCAAAATTCAGTCCAACACTACTAGAAGTAGTGTGTATGGATTACGCTTGAGTTCAAAGCGAGCGAGAGCAAATAAAAAAAACACAACTCATATTGTGTTATTTTACTGCTACGTTAAGCACCCGTAAGAAGTGTTGTAACGCAACTTCTGTATTTGCTTCGAGGACATGATCACCGACTGCTACGTCAAGTACCCGCAGGTGAAGTGTTGTAACTCAACTTCTGTATTTGCTTCGAACAAAATGGTCGGCACCGACCATAAATGACTTCATTATAACCCCCTCGGGAGGAAAAGGGGTGGGGGTGGGGGGAGTGTCTCCGTGGTGGAGTGTTTAAGCCGTATGCGTCACTCTCTGAAGGGTCGGGGTTCCTTCTCCGGATTGCGTCATTCAGACCACGGGTGCAAATGGGTGCAATTTTTCCGGAGATGAATGAGAACGACACAGATGGGGTAAAACCCGGTGCTATGAATTTATTTTATTACACATGTTAAAGTGTTTTATGAAGTTGCAATGTGAGATGTCATTGTAAGACCTACAGATATGTCAGCGAACGAAAGAAGTAACAAGACCTACAGATGAGGATCTAGAATGTGTATTTTGCTTTCATGAACACTTGTGTTTTCACTCTGGCTACATCGTCCGGCCGTACTCGATCTAAGAATGGTTTCTTTTAGTTAAGCGCCTAGATTTACCTAGGCCAATGCTGTAATTCTTTTAGTTACTGGTTCCATTGTCCAAGTCGAGTTTTAAAAATTCGAATCCACCCAGCTGCTCGAACCCGTGACCACAGGGCGGGCATGCGAGCGTCTAGTCACTACTACACCATTGGTGTTCCTATAACATTTCTCTATTGCTGGATTACTTCAGATCGAGTTCCACAATGCCTTTCTGTCTTTTTGGGCAACCCGTTGGTATTATGTCTTAGACTCACCGATACGTAAGGAGAAGACATATAAAGACAACACATATAAAGAAAACGTTGGACAAACATATTTAACAACAGAAGATAAGAAATTAAATAAAAACAGCATATCTAATTGTGTCCAGTGTATTTTATTTCTGGTACCACGGCTTTAACAGTAAGGGCAACCTTGCATGCATCTTTAAGCATAAATATTCATACATTATGATATAGAAGAATCAAATCCCCCAATATTTGGTTACTTGGGAATTGCGTGAAACTGACCCCATCACCGATCCAATGCAGAAACGTTAAAACATGTGAGGCCAACACCATACATCTAGTACGCCTCTTAGCATGAAGATGGGACCCACACTTTAACCGACAGGTGGCCGGAGAAATTACGACCACGTCAACCATCTGGCGCTGATTGGTCTTACAATCTGAGACTAGCACCATATACATAGTACTTCTCATGGCGTGAACAGGCTCCTGTAGCTTTACATACTTATTTATTTTAACTGCACTCTCTTTAACTGCACTTACTGATGTATTTTAACTGCACTCTTTTTAACCGTAACTCCTTTACTTTTACTTACTTATTTTAACTGCACTCTCTTTAACTGTACTTTCTTTAAATGTACTTTTTAAATTTTTCCTTTCATTAACTGTAATTACGTTAACTTTACTTACTTTAATTGTACGTACTTTAACTTTACTATACTGTAACTGTACTTGCTTTAAGACCAATTTTCATTCCTGGGCAGGTGTTTCTTTCCCAACATGCGATAGATGAATTGTAGTTCATTGAAGGGAAACTTTCAGCTGTAACCGATAGCGATAGACCGCATGCAACAAACAGTGCTGAAAACGCATTTCAGAGCAACTAGCCTCAGCTGGAATAATTGGACAATTGTGCACCCGATATGAGCCGGGTACTCGTTTGTCATGACGGCCAGAAATTGTTTTAAAAGTGGAATTTAAACACCACCCACTGGGTTGTCGGCGAAGTGGTTTAGGGATAATGAACGCATTTCACAACTCCGGGACATACCGAGTTGTGGGGTCGAAATCAGCCGTAGGTCGTTCAGAAAGCAGTGATAGACTACTGAACGTATAAATATTGACTAGTCAATCACCAAAAAAAAAAAAAAAAAATGCTTGGGTGGATTGCAGCTTCATGTAATGACACAAGAGAAAGAGAGATGAAAAATGTAAAGACATGCAACCAACGTTTCCCCACACGGTTATACAAGTCAATGGGACACAACCACACTTTTAATATTAGAAAACTTTTATGAAGTTAGTGGCGGTTCCACCGGTCTCTCTGGCCGAGGGGTTACACCACTTTCTCCGTAATCCCGTTTATCACACAGTCTCGTAGCGGCGAGAGTTGGGAGCGGTTCGACCCCCGCTGGTGACTTGCGGGATAACTAAGCCGGCCGCTCAGAAAGCAATGGTAAACTACTGAGCGTAATCTTGCCAAGAAATCAACAGACAGCTGAAAGATGCTGCTGTTGACAGCGATGTCCTGTAAAGGATATGCGAATAATAATAAAAAAAAAGTGGCGGTTCCAACTTCAGGGCCGCTCCATTATGCTCCGTTCCTGTGCCAGTGAACATCACACAAAATGCTCCTAACTGAACCATGTGATAAGTGGAACAGACAGGAGTCTCGACAAACCAACAGCCCTCACACGTGTACTATGCATAATGCCGCTGTCAGGATGTCAACACAAAAGTCTGTCACGATAAATACAATTCATCGTGGATGGAAGCAGCAGTCACCAGAAAACCAGCAGCCACACATTACTGCATAAGGCAACCCAGTTAGTTCAACACTTTAATGAAGGTGGGGTAGAATATGTGGTCCACAAATCAACACATACAGGCAACGACATGGGGTCAGAGCCGTGCAGAACTGTGAGCAACTATCAAGAGCAGCCGAAGAGAACAAGAAACAGTAGAGTGACATGACCAGGCAACTTCAATACCAGTGATCTCATGAACTACCTGATGATCTTCTGTCTGTCTATTAAAGGGTAGCGAGCGCCTTCAATACCAGTGATCTCATGAACTACCTGATGATCTTCTGTCTGTCTATTAAAGGGTAGCGAGCGCCAGGCAACTTCAATACCAGTGATCTCATGAACAACCTGATGATCTTCTGTCTGTCTATTAAAGGGTAGCGAGCGCCAATCGCAATCCCGCATTCGAAATTAGATGCAGGTGATTTGGAGGCAGGCTGCCTTGTGTTGATTTTTAAAACAATGATATGAGTGTCAGTCATTCAGAATTCTATGGGAAACTACTAAACGTGGACTTACCTAGTAAATCACCGTTGTCTGGGTGTAGCGCCAGAGAAACACCCAGACAATGATTGTCTGACAGCCACAGAGGTACATTAATCGAAGTAAACCAGTCAGCCGAGGCAACACGTATGGCCTCTGTATGAAAGTAAAAGACCCCCGGGTTTGATTGCCCTAAACAGAACATGCAACACATTTTTTTTTTTTTACACTAGACATGTGGATGTCGTCACTTTCATAATTCCCACTGTTGTTAAGTGTTGAACTATTTTAGGCAGAAGGGTCCTTTACTTTCATACAGAGGCCATGCGTGACGCCTCAGCTGAATGACAATACTTTGTTTAGTGTGCTTCTGTGGTTGTCAGACATTCATTGTCTGGGTGTTGTTATGGCTCTATAGCCAGACAATGATGATTACGTTAGATAAAAACCCATCTCTGACTAGAGTTGGGAGTCTGGATCTCGAGGATGTATCAGACAACCGTACTAAACGTTTGACTATCTGCTGCCCGTCAATAAAACTCAAACAAACAAACATAAGCATGGATATTTTCGTGATGGTAGACAAGTCCACTCCGCCGAGGTCGTCGCATTCATTCCATCTTCGTTAATGGCGATCTCGAAATCGAGGCAGCCACACCCTATCTTGAACTGTTTCAGTCACTGATGCCATGGTCGTCAGGAGGTGACCCTAAGAAGATAAACTTAATTATATCATTGCTACAAATGTAGATACATAATAAAATATACTTGTTAGAAGAAAACGGCGGACAAGTCAGTTGTATAATACACATTTGTTTTGTCAAGAGACAAAGGTTAAAGGTGAAATGCGAGAGGATCGACTTTACAGCACTGGATTGTTACTACATCTGGCCCTGTCAATCGCCGCAGGTTGTTCTGCGTTAGTTTTCACAACAGTATGAACGTCGGCTGTGCAGAAAGCAATAGCAAACTACTGAACGTGATGTTACCTAGACAATCACAAATAGTCAATAAAAGCTTGGGTTGATGGCGACGTCCTGTAAAGAACATTTAACTAACTTCTATCGCAGAAAACCAGGAGTTGGATGCACTTCCCTTACACCGAGTGAGGTATTTGTGGATGCAACTATCTCAGGTTACCGACTATGTAAACATCCACACATCCGTACCAGATCTGTTCCACTTAGCCGTAGACGCCATGCCTCTCAGCAACACCATATCGCCAACTGACTTAAGCACGCTATCATATCTTATGAAATGGTTTCCATCACGAATTGGTTAGCCCTTCGCCTTGCGCTCTGAAGGTCGTGAGGTCGTACCCCAGATTGCGAGTGCAGTTTTCCGAAAACTCCGGTGGGTCTTAGCTGGAGCTACGGAGTTCGTGCTTTGTGCGATACTTTCGGCAAACGGCTTGTCGTTCTGAGAAAAGAGTCTTAGCCAGTTGGGGTAAAACCAAAGGTGCGGTGAAGCCGACTCCTGGACTTTAGTACTGGATACCTTCCATACAGATAAACAGTTACAACGAGCAAGCAGAAATGTGAAAAATTTGGGGGACATAGAACATCCTTTTGGGCCATACCTTGTCCAAATGAGAACACTCTGTTTAGATGTCAACCTCAAGATAACAGCCACTATCTTTCAATATTTAGGTTGTCGTCTGAAGGTGTAAGACCACGACGTACGAAGGGAAGTCAATAAGTAAGTCACAAATGGATGTAGAAAAATAACTAAATATGATAACAACTTGAAACAGTTAATTTTTTTTACATACATTGTCCCTTTATTTCTCAACATAATTTCCACCAACATTGATGCACTTATCCTATCGTTTTATCAGTCCTCCCAAACCGGCTGCATATAACTGCGTACCGTTTTCTAAAACACGTTTTCACTTCACATTCAACTTCGGCGTCATTCGCGTCTTTGAGAAAATTTTTCTACCCAGCTATGCACCGCTTTACGAGACAAACATTTGTTAGCATAAACAGGAAGCAATTCCTTATGAATATCCTTTGCAGGCAGTTCTTTTGCCCCCCCCCCCCCCCCCCCACCAAAAAAAAAAAAAAAAAAAAAAAAAAAACGCACAACAGCACGTTGCTCTTTGGTTGTAAACTCCGTAATTAGTCGCTATTTTGTTTATGCGCTGTGCCTTCGCATGAGACACTTACCACCACCTGACAAATGGGAATATAAAGTTCGATGTTGGGGTCACCTAATGACACCTGTAGAAAACACCAGCTACATTTACCTGCCATCCCACAGAACTGTGTGACTTACTTACTGACTCGCCCTCGTAGAAAAAGAAAACGGGTGAGAAATGCGCGGTAAAATCGCACCTAGCCTGCCTTCCCTCCAGTGAACAACCCCACCCCCTCGCTCGTTCTGTGTCCACCCGTTGCAAATTGCATGATCTTTTGCAGGGCTTTGCCATAAACCCCAGCTAGAATTTCTAGGCAAGTTTACGTTCACTGGTTTGCCAATGTTTTCTTAACGAGGAGTCAACGTATAATAACAACCCCTTAACACGCCATCTGTACACCGGAAGTTTAAGAGATAGAGCGCTCTTATCCTTTCAGCCAGGTTGAATGCTGTACGTCACATTACTTCACTTTATAACCCCATCACCTCTTTGTGTACACCCCAACACTTCCCTTTATAGAGCCGATTACTTCCCTTTATAGAGCCGATTACTTCACTTTATAGAGCCGATTACTTCACTTTATACACCCCATCACCTCTTTGTGTACACCCCAACACTTCACTTTATACAGCCGATTACTTCACTTTATACAGCCGATTACTTCACTTTATACAGCCGATTACTTCACTCTATACACCCGTTACTTCCCTTTCTATACCCGATTACTTCCCTTTCTATACCCGATTACTTCCCTTTATACACCCGATTACTTCACTTTATACACCCCATTACTTCACTTTATGTACCCGATTACTTCACTTTTTATATCCGAATACTTCACTTTCTATACCCGAATACTTCACTTTCTATATCCGATTACTTCACTTTCTATATCCGATTACTTCACTTTCTATACCCGATTACTTCACTTTCTTCTTCTTCTTTTTCTTCTGCGTTCGTCCGGAGTTTTTTTCCGGACGTGATTACGTTGTGTCTGTTTACAGCAGAGCTGCGTTCTTGCGCCGTTAGGCCGACACATCCGACTTCTGCGGGTATTTGTTGACCGGGTTAACCTTCCCGGGGACTTCTCTTTCTATACCCGATTACTTCACTCTCTATACCCGATTACTTCACTTTATACACCCGATTGCTTCACTTTCTATATCCGATTACTTCACTTTCTATACCCGATTACTTCACTTTCTATACCCGATTACTTCACTTTATACACCCCAATACTTCACTTTATACACCCCAATACTTCACTTTATACACCCTATGCAGCAGTGGCCAGAGCATCTGCATCGTTAGCAGTTTTATGATCAAGTGGCAATTTGGAGTTTCAAATTAAAACAAATTATAGTTTACAGAAGAAAACTGGCTCATACACTAAGTAGGGTATAAAAAGGTAGTAACCCAATAATAAATATTATGCACAAACAAAACGCTTAAAAATTTATTTGAGCCAAAGTTATACAAATAAAACCGCCCTACTTATATATATATATATATATACACACACACACACATTATTTAACATTGTTTAAGTTGGATCAATTCTAGTTTTGTAAAAAAAAAATGTTTCATCATCCTTTATATTAACTTCAATCCAACTTTTCAATCCTTATATTTTCTAGGCGTGAATGAGAATATATAGAGTAAGAAAGAATTTCCATCGAATGATATTTTTTTAGTAGGTACCAACGAAAATGAACATTCTACCATTATCTTCATCTATCTCTGTGAAGTCGGAGTGGGTTCGCCTGATGGCGAGGGACACTGGTAATAGGGAAAACTAATCCATACGTAAAAATCCACCCAGTGCACTAGAAGTAGTAGTACTGTATGGACTATGCTTGGGTTCAAAGCCAGCGGAAAAAAATAATCATTATCGTCATAATTAAAAAAAAACCCACTAATTAGTGAGAATGGTATAACTAATGGCAAGTATGTTACGTTACACGGTCACGTACAACACCCGTTAATATAGAACAAAACACGTAACACAAAGGACGCGTGTAGACATACGTACAATTCAGAATGCAACATCTTGAACACTTAATAAACGTTTGAGAAAAATAGGTTAAAAAAAGAGTGAAAAATATATGCCGTGTATTACATTGTAGAGACTGAGATGAAGCATATGCAAATACTGATAGGCATTTGCACCATGCCATGAATGTAATATTATCCTATGTGTCTATGAATGCTTGTGTTGAATACGCACTTGTAAAGGCAAACCGGTAATGCACCTTGTTGGGTATGGAATAAAAGTTACAGCTAAATCTCATCTCATCATGTTCCTCTTGTACCTTGCGGTGTCGAGGTGAAGTATAAACAGCGGGAGAGTGCCTGCTTATGAGCTTCTTGTATCGATACCCCCATGGACTCTGTTATTCCCTGCGTCCATCGTTACTGTTAGTTGGTAACCTACTTTCATGGCCAAACCATTTGACTTGCTGCCTTCTAATAAATATAGCGCAGCTATAACCCCTACTTTAGTCCTGATTTCATCATTTCTGATCTGATCTCTTCTTGAAACAGCTAAATATAGTTTATATTTCACCACATCCAGCCAGTCAGTCAGCAGCACTAAGTATATTTCTCTACATTAAGTCAGCAATACCAAGTATATTTCTCTACATTCAGTAAACTGTACCAAGTATATTTTTCTACATTCAGTCAGCCAGCAATACCCACAAACGGACTAACAGTTTATTTTAATTATCAGTGAATGACAACGGGACTATCTCAAAGAGGGGAGGTAAGGGTAAGCATCCTATAAAATATTATCGCCCGTGTTTAGGATACCCTAAACTACCACCGTCACATTGTGAGAGGTCTCCGTGGCCGAGTGGTTACGCCGCCTGCCTCTCTCCCCGAAGATTGTGGGTTCGATGCCGGTGTAAGTCATTCAGTTCACGAGAACAATTTTCTCGAAGACTCCTGGGGGCGTCGCTGGAGCTACAGAGTTCGCGCATCACGCGACGATTTCGGCAGGCTGCCATATGGAAAGAGACCGTGCCATATGGGATAACACTCGGTGCAATGAAACCTTTTAAAACCTCCGTTTGGGGTCAAATTTTAAATATAAAATTCAAATATTACATATAAAGTCAGTGGCGTCTGAGAGAGAACCCAATTATATATAAACTCAGTGGCGCCTGAGAGGGAACCCAATTACTTCCTAGACAATCCGAGCCAAAGGATGAGAATTACAATTTCCCGTGATTCCGATAATTGCTCAATTACCGCCCATATAAGAACTGATGTTAAATGAAGGGAACTGAGAAGAAGCTACAGAAAACGGAAGCCTGGGGGACACGATGTAAAAATTTACATGAAGTACAATTTCGAGACCTCCGTGATTGCAGTGATCAATCCTGGGGGGATAATTTCAAACAGAAGGAAACAAAAGGCATCAATATTAGATAGAAGCTGAAGAAATGCACCTTGCACTCACTCAAGATCCTTGAAAAGCACATTGGTTATTTGAAACCTGGGATAATTAAAAGTCTGGCATTCACCTTGAGCAGAAAGTGTCAACAATAAAAATGTAAAATCCGGCGAAGAAAGGGATATTCGTTTTAATAATTACATCGGACAAAAGTTAATTAGAGATCTTTGAAATTCCTATAATGAGAACCGCATCGAAATACTGTCAAGCCATAACACTCAATGCAGGGGAACGTGGACTTATATAAATCGTCTGTAATGAAGGCACTGTAAACCAACCATTAGAGTGCAAACACGAACGTTAAATAACATTCTGAAATAAAACAAACCAGAGTGAATAGAATCAGATAGATCGTCTGAAGCGACTTCCGGTGTCAGCCATTGGATTACATATCGCCGAAGTGTTGTTATTTCGTTATAATACAACATGTCTGCTTTCATATCATATATCAACATATGTTATGTGATAACCATGACACACCTCTACTTCCTATTTTCCCGACATCCATTTCTGTTTGGTTCAAGCCTACTTTGTGTTTGGTTCAAGCCTACTTTGTGTTTGGTTCAAGCCTACTTTGTGTTTGGTTCAAGCTTATGTTGTGTTTGGTTGAAGCCTACTTTGTGTTTGGTTCAGGCTTATTTTGTGTTTGGTCCAAGCCTAGTTTCTGTTTGTTTCAAGCCTACTTTGTGTTCGGTTCAAGCTTATGTTGTGTTTGGTTGAAGCCTACTTTGTGTTTGGTTCAGGCTTATTTTGTGTTTGGTCCAAGCCCACTTTGTGTTTGTTTCAAGCCTACTTTGTGTTTGGTTCAAGCTTATGTTGTGTTTGGCTCAAGCTTATGTTGTGTTTGGCTCAAGCTTATTTTGTGTTTGGTGTAAGCCTACTTTGTGTTTGGTTCAGGCTTATTTTGTTTAGTCCAAGCCCACTTTCTGTTTGGTTCAAGCCTACTTTGTGTTATGTTCAAGCCTACTTTGTGTTTGGTTCAGGCTTATTTTGTGTTTGGTTCAGGCTTATTTTGTGTTTGGTTCAGGCTTATTTTGTGTTTGGTTCAAGCCTACTTTGTGTTTGGTTCAAGCCTACTTTGTGTTTGGTGCCGTATCTGTTCAGTAAGGGACCCTCTGACATGTCTGGAGGCCGGTGCTGGAACCATATTTGTACTGACCAATCAGCACTTCGCGGGCGAGGTGTTGAATATTATACCAGTCGCCTCCCCTTCTCAAGCTATGGTACATAGTTTAGGCCAGAGGTTCCCAAACCACGGCCCGCGGGCCACTTGTGGCCCGCCAGCTCTCAGAAAGTGGCACGCGAGGCCTCGTTATATATTTTAATAATTTCAAAAATGCACTCGGGTCGCCCCGTCAGCTTTTCGTAACGATACGTTATGAAGCCCCCAAATCCCAGTCTTGTCGACCAATCAGATTGCGCGAGGCGCCATGTTGTCGTCTGTTACAACTGTATAGCAGAGTCGGTAGTATTGTGTTGAAATCAGATTTTTTCAAATAAACATTTTCCGTTAAAGCCTATAAACATGAGTGTGGAAAATCTAAAACCAAACAATGGTAAAAAGCGAAAATGTGAAGACGTTGCTTGTCGTGAATTCTTTGGAAGACTTTGGACATGAAAGATTTATGCCAAGACATTGGTAAACTGGCATCTGGAATTAAGTAACTGGTTATGAAGAACCGTTACAACTGTAAATTAAATACATTAATAGCGATTTTCGAAACTGATTAAACATTTATTGTTAAATGAACTTTTGATATTAAACCAAAAAATGACCGCAGTGTAGTAGTGACACTGACTGCCTTTAAAGTTTTAGAATTTTGTTGACGAAAGTTAAGAAAGGTAAAAATGATATTGCACGACTTTTATAATTTTATAACCTTGTGGCCCGCTTACCTCCCGAAAATAGTAGATATGGCCCTCTGCTTAAAACGCTTGGGAACCACTGGTTTAGGCTGTATCCAGCTCGGAGTCAGGTACATTTTAAAATGCCGCCTCAATGCGGATTCCAACTCATGACCAGGGGGGCGCCAGGTAAGCATCTAGCCATTACGCTACTGCAAGACCACATCAACAGATGTCAAACATACAGATGTGACAAGGGGGGGGGGCGCCAGGTAAGCATCTATCCATTACGCTAGCGCAAGACTACATAAACAGATGTCAAACATACAGATGTCACACGCACGGATGTCAAACATACAGATGTGACTAAAGGGGCGCCAGGTAAGCATCTAGCCATTACGCTGCCGCAAGACTACATAAACAGATGTCAAATACACAGATGTCACACACACACACATATATGTCACACGCACAGATGTCAAACATACAGATGTCACACATACAGATGTGACATTGCCACCAGGCAAAGAAAAATGGGTCGGCGATGTGGCGAAGGGGTAAGGAATGCAATTCGCAAGCCCACATACCGCGTTCGAAACACAGCTGTGGGAGATTTGGAAGCAGACCGTCTTGCGTTGGTTTTCATACAATAGTATGAGTGCCGGTCGTTCAGAAATAAATGGCAAACTACTGAACGTAAACTTTCCGAACAATCACAAATAGCTCACAAATGTGGGCGTGACTGCAACGTCCTGTAAAGAATATGCAACTAACGTTTTAAAAGAAATATAAAGTCTGAGAGAAACTACATCAAGACTGAGAAAACGTACAGGAAATACAGTATGGCAGATACTGCCACTGAGATGTGAAGAGTTTTCCATTCACATACTCTCTGCCAGAACATATGAGTTGGGATGGCCAGTCCCCTTCCACGCCGCGTTTCCTTCCTAAACAATTCACAGTTAAATCTTATTATTGCCTGGTATAATTTTTATGAGGCTGTGTCCACCCCAAGAGCGTGCTGGATGGAAACAATTATCGTTAAGCAAAGACGTTATAAACAATATATTGTACGGTTTCTTGCCTGACACAACGTACTCCACACTCGAACAATATAAATGATTAGTAGTTCTGGCATAGTATTATTCATTTATTCACGTCATAATATATAAATCTGCAGTATGAACCTGAGAGATGCCAGACAGGAAATCGTGTAATATATTGTTTATGACGTCTTTGTTTCAGTTCACTAAGGGAGTACATTGTTGTAAACGATTATCTTGCCTCCGCTAGGGATTGAACAGGCAAACACACAAACCACTATATCACTGCGTCTCTCCACGATTACGATGCGACTGGATAACTTCTTTTGAAAAGGCATTTCACCAAGTAAGTCAGTGTGAAATGTGATGTAGGTAGAACCTCTGTGTGAAATGTGATGTAGGTAGAACCTCTGTTTTAAGCTCTGCAATATCCGATGCTGCACATACAGAACACATACAAACTACAGAACCTCATTGGTATTCACATAGAGGAAGTCGAGACAATGTAGCATGAAATCTTTGAGAGATGAATGTTGTGGGCTGGAGAGACAGTATAGAACTGTATATATGAGAGATGAATGTTGTGGGCTGGAGAGACAGTATAGAACTGTATATATGAGAGATGAATGTTGTGGGCTGGAGAGACAGTATAGAACTGTATATATGATAGATGAATGTTGTGGGCTGGAGAGACAGTATAGAACTGTATATATGATAGATGAATGTTGTGGGCTGGAGAGACAGTATAGAACTGTATATATGAGAGATGAATGTTGTGGGCTGGAGAGACAGTATAGAACTGTATATATGAGAGATGAATGTTGTGGGCTGGAGAGACAGTATAGAACTGTATATATGAGAGATGAATGTTGTGGGCTGGAGAGACAGTATAGAACTGTATATATGAGAGATGAATGTTGTGGGCTGGAGAGACAGTATAGAACTGTATATATGAGAGATGAATGTTGTGGGCTGGAGAGACAGTATAGAACTGTATATATGAGAGATGAATGTTGTGGGCTGGAGAGACAGTATAGAACTGTATATATGAGAGATGAATGTTGTGGGCTGGAGAGACAGTATAGAACTGTATATATGAGAGATGAATGTTGTGGGCTGGAGAGACAGTATAGAACTGTATATATGAGAGATGAATGTTGTGGGCTGGAGAGGACAGTATAGAACTGTATATATGAGAGATGAATGTTGTGGGCTGGAGAGACAGTATAGAACTGTATATATGAGAGATGAATGTTGTGGGCTGAAGAGAACAGTATAGAACTGTATATATGAGAGATGAATGTTGTGGGCTGGAGAGACAGTATAGAACTTGTATATATGAGAGATGAATGTTGTGGGCTGGAGAGACAGTATAGAACTGTATATATGAGAGATGAATGTTGTGGGTTGGAGAGACAGTATAGAATTGTATATATGAGAGATGAATGTTGTGGGCTGGAGAGACAGTATAGAATTGTATATATGAGAGATGAATGTTGTGGGCTGGAGAGACAGTATAGAATTGTATATATGATAGATGAATGTTGTGGGTTGGAGAGACAGTATAGAACTGTATATATGAGAGATGAATGTTGTGGGTTGGAGAGACAGTATAGAATTGTATATATGATAGATGAATGTTGTGGGCTGGAGAGACAGTATAGAACTGTATATATGAGAGATGAATGTTGTGGGCTGGAGAGACAGTATAGAATTGTATATATGATAGATGAATGTTGTGGGTTGGAGAGACAGTATAGAACTGTATATATGAGAGATGAATGTTGTGGGCTGGAGAGACAGTATAGAACTGTATATATGAGAGATGATAGTTGTGGGCTGGAGAGACAGTATAGAACTGTATATATGAGAGATGAATGTTGTGGGGCTGGAGAGACAGTATAGAACTGTATATATGAGAGATGAATGTTGTGGGCTGGAGAGACAGTATAGAACTGTATATATGAGAGATGAATGTTGTGGGTTGGAGAGACAGTATAGAACTTGTATATATGAGAGATGAATGTTGTGGGCTGGAGAGACAGTATAGAACTGTATATATGAGAGATGAATGTTGTGGGCTGGAGAGACAGTATAGAACTGTATATATGAGAGATGAATGTTGTGGGCTGGAGAGACAGTATAGAACTGTATATATGAGAGATGAATGTTGTGGGCTGGAGAGACAGTATAGAACTGTATATATGAGAGATGAATGTTGTGGGCTGGAGAGACAGTATAGAACTGTATATATGAGAGATGAATGTTGTGGGCTGGAGAGACAGTATAGAACTGTATATATGAGAGATGAATGTTGTGGGCTGGAGAGACAGTATAGAACTGTATATATGAGAGATGAATGTTGTGGGCTGGAGAGACAGTATAGAACTGTATATATGAGAGACGAATGTTGTGGGCTGGAGAGACAGTATAGAACTGTATATATGATGGACGAATGTTGTGGGCTGGAGAGACAGTATAGAACTGTATATATGATGGATGAATGTTGTGGGCTGGAGAGACAGTATAGAACTGTATATATGAGAGATGAATGTTGTGGGCTGGAGAGACAGTATAGAACTGTATATATGAGAGATGAATGTTGTGGGCTGGAGAGACAGTATAGAACTGTATATATGAGAGATGAATGTTGTGGGCTGGAGAGACAGTATAGAACTGTATATATGAGAGATGAATGTTGTGGGCTGGAGAGACAGTATAGAACTGTATATATGAGAGATGAATGTTGTGGGCTGGAGAGACAGTATAGAACTGTATATATGAGAGATGAATGTTGTGGGCTGGAGAGACAGTATAGAAACTTGTATATATGAGAGATGAATGTTGTGGGCTGGAGAGACAGTATAGAATTGTATATATGAGAGATGAATGTTGTGGGCTGGAGAGACAGTATAGAACTGTATATATGAGAGATGAATGTTGTGGGCTGGAGAGACAGTATAGAACTGTATATATGAGAGATGAATGTTGTGGGCTGGAGAGACAGTATAGAACTGTATATATGAGAGATGAATGTTGTGGGCTGGAGAGACAGTATAGAATTGTATATATGAGAGATGAATGTTGTGGGCTGGAGAGACAGTATAGAACTGTATATATGAGAGATGAATGTTGTGGGCTGGAGAGACAGTATAGAACTGTATATATGAGAGATGAATGTTGTGGGCTGGAGAGACAGTATAGAACTGTATATATGAGAGATGAATGTTGTGGGCTGGAGAGACAGTATAGAACTGTATATATGAGAGACGAATGTTGTGGGCTGGAGAGACAGTATAGAACTGTATATATGAGAGATGAATGTTGTGGGCTGGAGAGACAGTATAGAACTGTATATATGAGAGATGAATGTTGTGGGCTGGAGAGACAGTATAGAACTGTATATATGAGAGATGAATGTTGTGGGCTGGAGAGACAGTATAGAACTGCATATATGAGAGATGAATGTTGTGGGCTGGAGAGACAGTATAGAACTGTATATATGAGAGATGAATGTTGTGGGCTGGAGAGACAGTATAGAATTGTATATATGAGAGATGAATGTTGTCGGCTGGAGAGACAGTATAGAATTGTATATATGAGAGATGAATGTTGTGGGCTGGAGAGACAGTATAGAATTGTATATATGAGAGATGAATGTTGTGGGCTGGAGAGACAGTATAGAATTGTATATATGAGAGATGAATGTTGTGGGCTGGAGAGACAGTATAGAATTGTATATATGATAGATGAATGTTGTGGGTTGGAGAGACAGTATAGAATTGTATATATGAGAGATGAATGTTGTGGGCTGGAGAGACAGTATAGAATTGTATATATGAGAGATGAATGTTGTGGGCAGGAGAGACAGTATAGAATGTATATCCATCCATTATGTGCCATGCTGTAAAGCGTGGGCGGTCATGACTCGCCATTTCACTCGTTCACCAGAGTCGTGGATAAGCTCACTGTTTCTGTCTCGACCACGCCATGTGGCCAAGCCATCCAGGTATTTACTTCTCGGTCTTTCCCTTGGTCTGTTCCCTTCGATCTTGTCAGTTATTGCTAACTTTAATGTCTCTGTCCTTGTCTTGCGATGATCGGTAATTAGGCGAATCATAATGATTCTAGGCACTTTTAAAAGAAGGTAGTTTGCTGTTGCTTTCCTTCCTTGGCAGTGACCATACTGGTCGGTGACGCCAGCCATTGTCTCGTGAACGAGATCCTCTGCCTACCGTCGCGAAAGTTGAGGCCATAACCAACAACTATCTGTCGACTGCCCTTAAAATTCCATCCACCACTTCCAATAAACGAATACGAAATAACACCACATAATCCACAGGAAAACACAAAAACAGCGTCTCATGAAGAATGAACGTTAGGTCGTCGCGATTTTTACCGGAAGCAGAATTGTATATGTGAAAGATTAATGTTGTGGGCTGGAGAGACAGTATAGAATTGTATATATGAGAGATAAATGTTACAGTATAAAATTGTATATATGAGAGATGAATGTTGTAGGCTGAAGAGACAGTATAGAATTATATCTACGAAAGCTGAATCTCATGGGCTGTAGAGGCAGTGTAGAATTATATACATGAGAAATCAATGGTGTGATCTGGAGTCATATCATTGTGGACAGAAAAAAACATCTGATGGCTGTGGAAATGTGGTTTCTGAGGAAAATGCAAAGAATACCATGGACAGACAGAAAAAAACCCAATGAACAAGTCCTACAAAAAGCAAATGAAGATCGTAAACTGATTAGAGACATTAGACGTAGACAGTCTAAATTTTCTGGGCATGTTATAAGAAGAAATGAATTGGAGAACTTGTTGACGACTGGCAAGATCGGAGGGAGGAGACCAAAGGGAAGACCAAGAAGTAAATACCTGGATGACTTGGCCACATGGCATGGTGGAGAGACAGAAACACAAGAGCTGATCCACGACTCTGGTGTTTGAGTGAGATGGCAAAACATGACCGCCCACGCTTATCGGCATGGCCCATGATGGATGGATGGAAGATACTAGATACAATTTCATGCCGATGGCATTTGACAATGGGTGCTTAGCGCATCTCACAAGTGACGATTAAAATGTAAATAATGATGGCAATAACACAAAGGAACCGTGCAGTGTTAGTAGTATTAGTAGGCCAATTTCCAACAAATAAGCAACGACCGTACAGACTGTAATGTCACTCAATAATGTTAGCATAATAGCAGAGCTTGTATTAGGTAGTCGGCATGCATGCCTGATCACTTTTGTGACTATGCAATTTGCCTTCAGTACAATTGCCAAATCACAAAAGCTGTCAGGAAAAGCATCAGTTAGTATCTACTTGAGGAGCAACACACTGTTAGGTTGAGATGTGGCCTGAAAGCAGGAATGTAG
Source organism: Cepaea nemoralis (assembly GCA_014155875.1). Lineage (NCBI taxonomy): Eukaryota > Metazoa > Mollusca > Gastropoda > Stylommatophora > Helicidae > Cepaea > Cepaea nemoralis. Next base: position 364,306 of record JACEFZ010028006.1, on the reverse strand, counting down.
CTAATCAATCCAGCATTGCACCAATGATGAGATGATTCCGGATGTCACATTACCTTATTAACTCTTGTTCCGTGCTATGTATTTGAAATACCCCTGATGTGTTTTCACCTTGCAAAGGTAGAGAATTCGAGTGTTTCAATGACTCCAAGAGCATCGCCGACGGTTGTGCAGCTACTGGCAGTCTTCCATGACGGACAGGTCAAGGGATAGGAACCAAGCAAAGAGAAACACGAACATGTGTTACGTTAAGTAGTTTGCCGCTGCTTTCTGAACGGCCAACGTTGAAACCATTCTGTTTATGTATCTGTCTGACATTTACTGGTAGTTGTGAGTGTTGGTCAGATTCTCTGGTCGTTCCCTGCAGCACCATCCTCTCAAGGCCATGATGATCTATTCCTTCATCTGCTCTATTCACACGCTCCCAAAGGGCCCAGACTAGATCTGCTTCATCATGCCCCAACATCCCTTACTGCCTCTAGACTGGATTATGAAGACAACAATAACCACTAATAGAAATGGAATTCAGTGGACTCTGACAAAGCAGCTTGGTGGGACTTTACTGCCGACATCGCCCGTCTGTCCCACACAAATGATATACAACACAAACACACTTGATGGGCAGACACGGGTCAGCTGGACTAAAATGTTGACTTCTCGGCCATGACTGCATTCATTCATTCATACAGCAGCATGCACTTTGCAGAACCTTGCTCACATAACAACATTCTGGAAAACTTCTCGGTCATAAGCATGATGTCCCGCGTCCGATACACTCATCTGGAGATCATCCGCCACTTCCTGCACCCATCTTCTCTTTGGCCTTCCTCTTCCTCTCTTCCCGGGCATATACCCCTCCATTATTGTTCTCTCCAAACTTTCGTGACGTATCAAGTGACCAACATAATCAATTTTCTTTGTTTTATCATCTTTAATAACCAGCCTTCTTCAATATCCAGCTCTTGTCGTATGGATGCGTTTGTTCACGACTTGAGGACGTAAATTACAAGTACCTCAAATATCGGAGTGGGTACGCCTGATGGCGTGGGACACTGGCAACAGGGACATATAATTCACAGGCAAAAATCAGCCCTATGCACTATACGTAGTAGCACACATATAGATTACGTCTGAGTTCAAAGCGAACAAACGCAAAAAACAAAACAAAACGATAAAATAATGATTTCAGTAAAACACAATCCGATCTTCTGTCAGTGAAATCTCACTTCAAGAGTGCAATCATACCCACATTTAGGAAGTAATATAGATACCTTACCTGGGGGGGGGGGGGGGGGGGAGGTGGGGGGGGGGGAGGTAAGGACAGAAGGTGGAGGAGGGGGCAGACAGAGCTGTTAAAATAAGAATAGAAAAGACTCGAGGAGCTTTTATAATCATGCGGAAATTTGGGGCAATATAACAAATGAATTCTAGCACCACCGTAGAATATTTAACAGTAACAGTAACGTCAAGTTATCCATTCAGAAATCTGATGAAGAACACAGCTACTCCTAAACTACAAACAGTCATTCATTGGTGTATGCACAGAAAAGAAGGACACAACTGGTATAACAGTATCATAGATGTGTTGTTTATAGAGAGAAATAAACACATGACAGTGGATTATGAGGCATGGAAAAGACGCCGGCGTTGGATAAGAGACACATTGGGAAAACCTGTTATTAGTATAACTATCAAGTTCTTTCTCTGGAACCCATACAGCAAAAGAAATACAGAGAGGCATAAAAACACACATAGAAAAGAATTAGAGACAAAGGGGGGGGGGGGGCATGGGGGAAACTGCGGGATATGACAATAGATAGAGGGGCTGGCATGAACGGATTGAAGCCGTATGCTTCTTCGATCGATAGAAGGAGGAGGGGGAGGAGGAGGAGGGGGAGGAGGAGAGGAAGATGAAGAAGAAGAAGAAGAAGAAGAAGAAGATGAAGAAGAAGAAGAAGATGAAGAAGAAGAAGAAGAAGAAGAAGAAGAAGAAGAAGAAGAAGAAGAAGAAGAAGAAGAAGAAGAAGAAGAAGAAGAAGAAGAAGCAGCATAAGAAGCAGAGGAAGAAAAAAAAACACAGAAGAAGAATAAGAAGAAGAAGAAATAGTAGCAGAAGAAGAAAAGCAATGCTGAAAGACTAAGCTAACATTATATGTAACGTCAATATGTATGAACAGGAAGAAACTAATACACTTTTAACATTAAATAGCTCTGTTCCCTGAACACTGACACTTATTCTCAATGAAAATTTGAGACAATTTCTCCTGGGAACACAGACCGTTTTGTTGAAAGACAAATAATAATAGTCTGAAATTGAATAACTGAAGACATTACAATATATTTGCTATGAAATGTAAACATTAAACCGTCTAAAAACATCTTGCGAACAGAACATTAGGATGTCAATATTATTTAAAACATTGTGCCATGTCCTGCTAAAATTTCTTCCTTCAGTGGATTCTTTTTGCAAATAATGACAATAGTCAGAATAAATGGAACATGGTTTTATGAGCTGTCTTCTTCTTATGCCGGCTACGTCACAAAGAAGTTACGGACGCTGTTCGTAATCCCACATACCGTGTTCGAAACACAGCTGCAGGCGATTTGACAGCATACTGCTTGCTTTGGTTTAAAAAAAAAATAAAATGGTATGGGTGCCGGACGTTCAAAAAGCAAAGGCAAACTACTAAACGTAAACTTGCCAAGAGATCAAAAACAGCACAACAATACTGGCGTTGACTGCGACATCCTGTAAAGGATATGCAATTAACTTTTAAATTCTTGTAATGCCGCCTTTCATATTCCAATGGGTCATGGACCCACGAGTAACTTTACATCTGCCATTGGGGCATATCCACCCCCCTTTCCACCCAAGCCACCCCAATCTAGCATTCCTGTCTGTAGACTTGTTCCTAATTGCTCACAGTAAGAGGACAACAAATCAGGGGTAACACAGATCTCTTGCTGACACATTGCTTTCCCGAGCTGAGATGTTCTTAAATGGTTGTAAATACTAGCAACTATCAGGTGTTGACAAACAAGTCGGTACAGTCATTGAGATGTGGCGGCTGGCAATGCACTTGATGATAGTGATAATGATATATACATTATGTCCGTGTCTTAGTGTTGATAACGTTGGGGCGAGGTGCAACAGACACACACTAACATAGACACAGAGAGAGAAAGAGAAAGAGAGAGAGAGAGAGAGAGAGAGAGAGAGAGAGAGAGCGAGAAAGAGAGAGAGAGAGAGAGAGAGAGAGAGAGAGAGAGAGAGAAAGAGAGAGAGAGAGAGGTTGTCACTCACTAAATAATCCATGGCCCATTGTGTACATTTATTTGTCCCATTACTAACTAATGTTAATAGTATTGTTGTTGTAGTTTTGTCAGAAGCAATGGGAAATAGCATATTTCACATAGTATGTTGTTGATAAACCTAGGTAAAGTTGTTTCACCATTGTACAGCGGATTCTGCTGATAAAACTAGGTTAAATTGTTTCACCATTGTACAAGGGGTTTTACTAATATTGACTACTAATAGTGGCAGCAGCACGGGTGTCAACTACGCTAGAGTTCAAATCATGCACAAGCAAACATGACTCAAGATATGGTTTTGGTCTATACAATATTATGTCTTGCAAGCTTTTATACAAACCATTGGATGTTGAGAATGGTCTCCACACATTCGGGAACTGAAAGCTCAGGTCATATTGCAGAGTAACATTTGGGAACCAGGCATTGCATTGCGTCAGACAGGCCCACTCACAACATGTATTTGTGGACACTGGACGGTTCCTGCAGATATTAAGACATTCGGTTTTTACATAACACACACATTCTGGATATCTGTGACATTTTGCCCCTGCTTGCTTCTCCTTCTTCGTCCTCCCATATCCCAATAGAGTATAGGACCTCAACAAATTCATGCTACGCCCCTTTATTGGCCTGTTCATGATCAGTTGGATTTTCCAGCGAACATTCTCGACTGGATGAGGTATCCAGTATTATACCAAACTTCCTTAGTCGCCTCTTAACACACTACTGTTATCTACTTAATTTATTATCCTTGCTAACACAAGGAGTGCAGATTAGTGCAACATGGATACTAACTGAGTCACTGAGCTTCTGTGAAGAAAAAAAAAAATTGCATATGCATCAGTCAGTCTGTGTGTTGTATAGTATGTGACTGTATTTGTTATTTCCCTCAACATACCTTTTTAGGTTTCATTTTGTTTTGTCATCACCTCATCATCATCGCGGCCATGGGTATCCTTTCTCACGGAATCACCAATCTTTGGTCAGGAAGTCATCTTGTCTTGTTTACGTCATATGATCAAGCCTTCCTTGTCATTATCTCATTGTCTTCCCTTTTCTCTTGTCTCATCAAGTTTGCCAGTTGACGCTAAGTTTTCAAGTGTATTTCTCCTCATGACATGCCCCCCCCCCCTCCTCCAAACCAATCTTGACTGTCTACGTGTATTTTATCTAACGTGTTTACGGTTTCCATTTGTTTCTTTAATTACTATTTCATTCTTTCTTCTAACCGTCCTTGGTATTTGGTTTTTCATTGGGTTATTATTATTATTATTATTATTATTATTATTATTATTATTATTATTATTATTATTATTATTATTATTAATATTATTATTATCATTATAAAAAGAACTGTGTTTAGTTTCTTTGGGAATATTTACATGACCGGGGGGAATGGGAAAACTGTTGATTAGAAGGATTAATGAGCAGATTAAATTCCTAAAAGACAGAATTCTAGCGATATATTCTGTTTATCAGGTCGTGGCGTCCACGACCCTCTGATCCTCTCTCTGTCACAGGCTACTTTACTTAAACGAATATTCTTGATATTATTTAATTCCCATCAGCAAATTTTCACATACATCTCTTTCTGTTTTCCATTGTTTCTCTTGCCTAGTATTTAACCTCTTAATACTAGTTTCCCACCTCTTCTGTGGTTACAACAGATAAATTGCAGTTGCATTGTCCTTATGGGTTTGATGGGAGGTCCAGTAACAGCTACAGCTCTCTGTATCCCATATTCTATTTTCGTCTTTGTCCGCGATCTTCTCAACTTTCTTCTCTACAACCATAGGCAGTCTCCGTGACAAAACGGTTATGCTGCCTGACTCGTGCTCCAAAGGTTTTGGGTTCGTTTCCCGCCTAAGTCGTTCGGTTCACGAGTGCAAGTTTCTCAAAGACTCCTGGGGGTCGTTGCTGGAGCTACGGAGTTCGTGCTTTGTATGACGCTTTCGGCAGGACTACCATATGGGATAAAACCTGGTGCAATGACCTCGACCTCTTGTCTGTTAATTCCTTTCTCCCCCTCTAAAACCATATCCCACCTACCTCTTATTTCTGAATAATTTCAACACTTATTATAGTGGGCGCTTTGGTGTAACGATCATGACGTTACCTGGACATTTGCATGAGAGAAGCTGGGATAGAGTTCGCTGCCAGCTCTCGGCGTTCGCGGGAGGGAAAGACGTGCCGCCTATTCCTCCCTGCACTCAGGCCTACACAAGAGTGATGGTCCTAGCATCTCACACACCTACAGCGACTTGTGGGGGTTTGTGTGTGTTTTACACAGGCCTGCTGCTTTCTTTTCATTTGTGACACCAATAAGTGACATGCGCTGCATTGTTTCAGTACATCTGACTTCAACAAGCATTTTTTTGGTCTGGTTTTCTTTCCTTAGTCACTGGCTGGAGATCGACGTGGCAGAGTGGATAAACGCGCTCACTGTTAAACTCCCGGTGTGCTGACGGTGGAGTGGTGAAATCATTTCCTATACGGGTCAGTTGAACTTAAAGCCATGTAAATCAACCTGTGGATGTAGGTGATCGCAGCGCCCCGCAAAGGACATTCAACTTGTTTGTTTTTAGCACCGACTGTCTCCAGTGTACAGACCAGGCACCAGGTGTGTGTATCATTCGTCTAGTTCTTACCCATGAACATCTCCGACATGGGGGACTGCCAGTAGCCGCGCTACCGTCGGCATAGCTCTTGGAGGTCACTAGAGCAACGTGGAAGCACTGCAGAGGGGATAGGTGATGTGTGTATGTGTGGGTGTGTGTGAGTGAATGCTCATTATCCAGTATTCATATAGAGACATATACATTTAGAGTAAAAAAAATAGTTGCAAATGAAGAAACATAAAATTATGTACCAGTCAACGGAAAGTTTCCGACCTAGCTTCAAAAATTGCTGAATATCCGGATAAAGGGAAAAAGTGGATCTAAGAAGAATGATCGATAAAGCTATGCCTGCAAAAGTAAACAGTGCCACTCATTATGTCAAGCTTATAGATCCAGTAACGTGTAAATAAATATAATGAGGAAATAATTTTTCCCATATACCGACTCCCCTGCTCCTTGTCAGAGTCGTGTTTTTAATTTTTCATCTTGGGTACTTCGCTGCTATTGGCCAAAGTCTCGCACAGTATAATTGGATAATGAAATAAATGACACTAATTTAAAAAACTGGAGGCACGAAATTGGCCAACACTGACAGTGATCTATGCATATAAGCTGGATCATCTGCACACAAAATAAGTATACAGAAGAACAAAGCATGAACAAACAAATTGCACTTTCAAAGGGCTGAGATTTGCCGTGGAGTACCGTAAAATATTCTGATCTCTAGTTTTCTTATCTTTGGCGTATTAGATGCTCTTTCTCGCGTATTTAAACAGTTATTACCCAGGAAGAAAAAAGGTAATATTATCACCATTTAGGCATTTGGAAAATTACAAAGTAAAGGGAGAAAAAGACAACAAAATAACAAGGCACATAGAGAGATCAATAGTGGTTTCGCTAGCAATGATCAATGTAAAAATGCAGATGTTCAGATTTTTGTTTCGTTCGCTTGCTTTGGACTGGAGAGTTGTCCATACAGTGATACTACTAGTGTGTGAACTGGAGAGTTGTCCATACAGTGATACTATTAGTTGTTGCTACTACTACTAGTGTGTGAACTGGAGAGTTGTCCATACAGTGCTACTATTGGTTGTTGCTACTACTACTAGTGTGTGAACTGGAGAGTTGTCCATACACTGCTACTACTACTAGTGTGTGAACTGGAGAGTTGTCCATACAGTGCTACTATTGGTTGCTGCTACTACTACTAGTGTGTGAACTGGAGAGTTGTCCATACAGTGCTACTATTGGTTGTTGCTACTACTACTAGTGTGTGAACTGGAGAGTTGTCCATACAGTGCTACTATTGGTTGCTGCTACTACTACTAGTGTGTGAACTGGAGAGTTGTCCATACAGTGCTACTATTGGTTGCTGCTACTACTACTAGTGTGTGAACTGGAGAGTTGTCCATACAGTGCTACTATTGGTTGTTGCTACTACTACTAGTGTGTGAACTGGAGAGTTGTCCATACAGTGCTACTATTGGTTGTTGCTACTACTACTAGTGTGTGAACTGGAGAGTTGTCCATACAGTGCTACCACTAGTTGTTGCTACTACTACTAGTGTGTGAACTGGAGAGTTGTCCATACACTGCTACTACTAGTTGTTGCTACTACTACTAGTGTGTGAACGGGAGAGTTGTCCATACAGTGCTACTATTGGTTGTTGCTACTACTACTAGTGTGTGAACTGGAGAGTTGTCCATACACTGCTACTACTACTAGTGTGTGGAACTGGAGAGTTGTCCATACAGTGCTACTATTGGTTGTTGCTACTACTACTAGTGTGTGAACTGGAGAGTTGTCCATACACTGCTACTACTACTAGTGTGTGAACTGGAGAGTTGTCCATACAGTGCTACTATTGGTTGTTGCTACTACTACTAGTGTGTGAACTGGAGAATTGTCCATACAGTGTTACTATTGGTTGTTGCTACTACCACTAGTGTGTGAACTGGAGAGCTGTCCATACACTGCTACTACTAGTTGTTGCTACTACTACTAGTGTGTGAACTGGAGAGTTGTCCATACAGTGCTACTATTGATTGTTGCTACTACTATTAGTGTGTGAACTGGAGAGTTGTCCATACAGTGCTACCACTAGTTGTTGCTACTACTACTAGTGTGTGAACTGGAGAGTTGTCCATACAGTGCTACCACTAGTTGTTGCTACTACTACTAGTGTGTGAACTGGAGAGTTGTCCATACAGTGCTACCACTAGTTGTTGCTACTACTACTAGTGTGTGAACTGGAGAGTTGTCCATACAGTGCTACCACTAGTTGTTGCTACTACTACTAGTGTGTGAACTGGAGAGTTGTCCATACAGTGCTACCACTAGTTGTTGCTACTACTACTAGTGTGTGAACTGGAGAGTTGTCCATACAGTGATACTACTAGTGTGTGAACTGGAGAGTTGTCCATACAGTGCTACCACTAGTTGTTGCTACTACTACTAGTGTGTTAACTGGAGAGTTGTCCATACAGTGCTACCACTAGTTGTTGCTACTACTACTAGTGTGTGAACTGGAGAGTTGTCCATGCAGTGATACTACTAGTGTGTGAACTGGAGAGTTGTCCATGCAGTGCTACCACTAGTTGTTGCTACTACTACTAGTGTGTGAACTGGAGAGTTGTCCATGCAGTGCTACCACTAGTTGTTGCTACTACTACTAGTGTGTGAACTGAAGAGTTGTCCATACAGTGCTACCACTAGTTGTTGCTACTACTACTAGTGTGTGAACTGGAGAGTTGTCCATACAGTGCTTCTAATAGTTGTTGCTACTACTACTAGTGTGTGAACTGGAGAGTTGTCCATGCAGTGCTACCACTAGTTGTTGCTACTACTACTAGTGTGTGAACTGGAGAGTTGTCCATACAGTGCTTCTAATAGTTGTTGTACTAACTAGTGTGTGAACTGGAGTTGTCCATGCAGTGCTACCAAGTTGTTGCTACTACTACTAGTGTTGAACTGGAAGTTGTCCATACAGTGCTTCTAATAGTTTGTCTACTACTCTAGTGGTGAATGGAGAGTTGTCCATACAGTGCTACTACTAGTTGTTGCTACTACTACTAGTGGTGAATGGAGAGTTGTCCATACATGCTTCTACATAGTTTTGCTTACTACTAGTGTGTGAACTGGAGAGTTGTCCATGCAGTGCTACCACTAGTTGTTGCTACTACTACTAGTGTGAACTGGGAGTTGTCCATAAGTGCTTCTAATAGTTGTTGCTACTACTACTGTGTGAACTGGAGAGTTGTCCATGCAGTGATACTACTAGTGTGTGAACTGGAGAGTTGTCCATGCAGTGCTACCACTAGTTGTTGCTACTACTACTAGTGTGTGAACTGGAGAGTTGTCCATAAAGTGCTACCACTAGTTGTTGCTACTACTACTAGTGTGTGAACTGGAGAGTTGTCCATACAGTGCTTCTAATAGTTGTTGCTACTACTACTAGTGTGTGAACTGGAGAGTTGTCCATGCAGTGATACTACTAGTGTGTGAACTGGAGAGTTGTCCATGCAGTGATACTACTAGTGTGTGAACTGGAGAGTTGTCCATACAGTGCTTCTAATAGTTGTTGCTACTACTACTAGTGTGTGAACTGGAGAGTTGTCCATGCAGTGATACTACTAGTGTGTGAACTGGAGAGTTGTCCATACAGTCGCTACCACTAGTTGTTGCTACTACTACTAGTGTGTGAACTGGAGAGTTGTCCATACAGTGCTACCACTAGTTGTTGCTACTACTACTAGTGTGTGAACTGGAGAGTTGTCCATAAAGTGCTACCACTAGTTGTGCTACTACTACTAGTGTGTGAACTGGAGAGTTGTCCATACAGTGCTACCACTAGTTGTTGCTACTACTACTAGTGTGTGAACTGGAGAGTTGTCCATAAAGTGCTACCACTAGTTGTTGCTACTACTACTAGTGTGTGAACTGGAGAGTTGTCCATAAAGTGCTACCACTAGTTGTTGCTACTACTACTAGTGTGTGAACTGGAGAGTTGTCCATACAGTGCTACCACTAGTTGTTGCTACTACTACTAGTGTGTGAACTGGAGAGTTGTCCATACAGTGCTACTACTAGTTGTTGCTACTACTACTAGTGTGTGAACTGGAGAGTTGTCCATGCAGTGATACTACTAGTGTGTGAACTGGAGAGTTGTCCATACAGTGCTACCACTAGTTGTTGCTACTACTACTAGTGTGTGAACTGGAGAGTTGTCCATACAGTGCTTCTACTAGTTGCTGCTACTACTACTAGTGTGTGAACTGGAGAGTTGTCCATACAGTGATACTACTAGTTGTTGCTACTACTACTAGTGTGTGAACTGGAGAGTTGTCCATACAGTGCTACCACTAGTTGTTGCTACTACTACTAGTGTGTGAACTGGAGAGTTGTCCATACAGTGCTACTACTAGTTGTTGCTACTACTACTAGTGTGTGAACTGGAGAGTTGTCCATGCAGTGATACTACTAGTGTGTGAACTGGAGAGTTGTCCATACAGTGCTACCACTAGTTGTTGCTACTACTACTAGTGTGTGAACTGGAGAGTTGTCCATACAGTGCTACCACTAGTTGTTGCTACTACTACTAGTGTGTGAACTGGAGAGTTGTCCATACAGTGCTACTACTAGTTGTTGCTACTACTACTAGTGTGTGAACTGGAGAGTTGTCCATACAGTGCTACTACTAGTTGTTGCTACTACTACTAGTGTGTGAACTGGAGAGTTGTCCATAAAGTGCTACTACTAGTGTGTGAACTGGAGAGTTGTCCATACAGTGCTACCACTAGTTGTTGCTACTACTACTAGTGTGTGAACTGGAGAGTTGTCCATACAGTGCTACTACTAGTTGTTGCTACTACTACTAGTGTGTGAACTGGAGAGTTGTCCATGCAGTGATACTACTAGTGTGTGAACTGGAGAGTTGTCCATACAGTGCTACCACTAGTTGTTGCTACTACTACTAGTGTGTGAACTGGAGAGTTGTCCATACAGTGCTTCTACTAGTTGTTGCTACTACTACTAGTGTGTGAACTGGAGAGTTGTCCATGCAGTGATACTACTAGTGTGTGAACTGGAGAGTTGTCCATACAGTGCTACTACTAGTTGTTGCTACTACTACTAGTGTGTGAACTGGAGAGTTGTCCATACAGTGCTACCACTAGTTGTTGCTACTACTACTAGTGTGTGAACTGGAGAGTTGTCCATGCAGTGATACTACTAGTGTGTGAACTGGAGAGTTGTCCATGCAGTGATACTACTAGTGTGTGAACTGGAGAGTTGTCCATGCAGTGATACTACTAGTGTGTGAACTGGAGAGTTGTCCATGCAGTGATACTACTAGTGTGTGAACTGGAGAGTTGTCCATGCAGTGATACTACTAGTGTGTGAACTGGAGAGTTGTCCATACAGTGCTACCACTAGTTGTTGCTACTACTACTAGTGTGTGAACTGGAGAGTTGTCCATACAGTGCTACCACTAGTTGTTGCTACTACTACTAGTGTGTGAACTGGAGAGTTGTCCATGCAGTGATACTACTAGTGTGTGAACTGGAGAGTTGTCCATACAGTGCTACTACTAGTTGTTGCTACTACTACTAGTGTGTGAACTGGAGAGTTGTCCATACAGTGCTACTACTAGTTGTTGCTACTACTACTAGTGTGTGAACTGGAGAGTTGTCCATACAGTGCTACCACTAGTTGTTGCTACTACTACTAGTGTGTGAACTGGAGAGTTTGTCCATGCAGTGATACTACTAGTGTGTGAACTGGAGAGTTGTCCATACAGTGCTACTACTAGTTGTTGCTACTACTACTAGTGTGTGAACTGGAGAGTTGTCCATACAGTGCTACTACTAGTTGTTGCTACTACTACTAGTGTTGTGAACTGGAGAGTTGTCCATTACAGTGCTACTAGTTGGTTGCTACTACTACTAGTGTGTGAACTGGAGAGTTGTCCATGCAGTGCTACCACTAGTTGTTGCTACTACTACTAGTGTGTGAACTGGAGAGTTGTCCATACAGTGCTACTACTAGTTGTTGCTACTACTACTAGTGTGTGAACTGGAGAGTTGTCCATACAGTGCTACCACTAGTTGTTGCTACTACTACTAGTGTGTGAACTGGAGAGTTGTCCATACAGTGCTACTCTACTAGTTGTGCTACTACTACTAGTGTGTGAACTGGAGAGTTGTCCATACAGTGATACTACTAGTTGTTGCTACTACTACTAGTGTGTGAACTGGAGAGTTGTCCATACAGTGCTACCTACTAGTTGTTGCTACTACTACTAGTGTGTGACTGGAGAGTTGTCCATACAGTGCTACTACTAGTTGTTGCTACTACTACTAGTGTGTGAACTGGAGAGTTGTCCATACAGTGCTTACCACTAGTTGTTGCTACTACTACTAGTGTGGTGAACTGGAGAGTTGTCCATACAGTGCTACCACTAGTTGTTGCTACTACTACTAGTGTGTGAACTTGAGAGGTTGTCCATACAGTGCTACCACTAGGTTGTGCTACTACTACTAGTGTGTGAACTGGAGAGGTTGTCCATACAGTGCTTACCTACTAGTTTGCTGCTACTACTACTAGGTTGTGAACTGGAGAGTTGTCCATACAGTGATACCTACTCGTTGTTGCTACTACCTACTAGTGTGTGAACTGGAGAGTTGTCCTATACAGTGCTTACCTACTAGTTGCTGCTACTACTACTGAGTGTGTGAACTGGAGATGTTTGTCCACCTACCAGTTTGCTACTACACTAGTGTGTGAACTGGAGCGTTGTCCATACAGTGATACTACTAGTGTGTGAACTGGAGAGTTGTCCCATACAGTGCTACCACTAGTTGTGTGCTACTACTACTAGTGTGTGGAACTGAGAGAGTTGTCCTATACAGTGCTTACTACTAGTGTGCTACTACTACTAGGCTGTGTGAACTGTGAGAGTTAGTCCATACAGTGTACACTCGTTGTGCTACTACTACTAGTGTGTGAACTGGAGAGTTGTCCATACAGTGCTACTACTAGTTGTTGCTACTACTACTAGTGTGTGAACTGGAGAGTTGTCCATACAGTGCTTCTACTAGTTGTTGCTACTACTACTTAGTGTGTGAACTGGAGAGTTGTCCATACAGTGCTTCTAATAGTTGTTGCTACTACTACTAGTGTGTGAACCTGGAGAGTTGTCCATACAGTGCTTACCACTAGTTGTTGCTACTACTACTAGTGTGTGAACTGGAGAGTTGTCCATACAGTGCTACACTATGTTGTTGCTACTACTACTAGTGTGTGAACTGGAGAGTTGTCCATACAGTGCTACCACTAGTTGTTGCTACTACTACTAGTGTGTGAACTGGAGAGTTGTCCATACAGTGCTCCACTAGTTGTTGGCTAATAGTGTGTGAACTAAGTTGTTGCATGACTAAGTTGTATAAGTGTCCTACAGTGTCTACTATTGTGTTAACTAGGTTAATAAGTGTCCTACAGTGTTCTACTATTGTTGTAACTAAGTTGTAATAAGTGTCCTACTACTAGTTGTGAACTAAGTTGTAACGATTTCCTAGTGTTGTGGAACTGGAGAGTTGTCCATCAGTGCTTCTACTAGTTGTGAACTAAGTTGTAATAAGTGTCCTACAGTGTTCTACTATTGTGTTAACTAGGTGTAACAGTGATAACTACTAGTGGTGAACTGGAGAGTTGCACAGTGCTCTACTAGTGTTGCTACTACTACTAGTGTGTGAACTGGAGAGTTGTCCATCAGTGCTCACTAGTTGTTGCTACTACTACTAGTGTGTGAACTGGAGAGTTGTCATCAGTGTACTACTAGTGTGTGAACGGAAGTTGTCCATGAGTGATACTACTAGTGTTGAACTATTGTCTGCAGTGATACTACTAGCTGTGTTGAACTGGAGAGTTGTCCATACAGTGCTACTACTACTAGTGTGTGAACTGGAGAGTTGTCCATACAGTGATACTACTAGTGTGTGAACTGGAGAGTTGTCCATACAGTGCTACTACTACTAGTGTGTGAACTGGAGAGTTGTCCATAAAGTGCTACTACTAGTTGTTGCTACTACTACTAGTGTGTGAACTGGAGAGTTGTCCATACAGTGCTACTACTACTAGTGTGTGAACTGGAGAGTTGTCCATACAGTGCTACTACTAGTTGTTGCTACTACTACTAGTGTGTGAACTGGAGAGTTGTCCATACAGTGCTACTACTAGTTGTTGCTACTACTACTAGTGTGTGAACTGGAGAGTTGTCCATAAAGTGCTACTACTAGTTGTTGCTACTACTACTAGTGTGTGAACTGGAGAGTTGTCCATACAGTGCTACTACTACTAGTGTGTGAACTGGAGAGTTTGTCCATACAGTGATACTACTAGTGTGTGAAACTGGAGAGTTGTCCATACAGTGCTACTACTACTAGTGTGTGAACTGGAGAGTTGTCCATAAAGTGCTACTACTAGTTGCTGCTACTACTACTAGTGTGTGAACTGGAGAGTTGTCCATACAGTGATACTACTAGTGTGTGAACTGGAGAGTTGTCCATACAGTGCTACTACTAGTTGTTGCTACTACTACTAGTGTGTGAACTGGAGTGATTTTAGCGTTTAGATTAGCTTTTCCTATTACCAGTGTCCCTCGCCATCAGGCGAGCTCTCTCTGACTTTTGAGGTACTTGCAATGTACTCCCCAAAGTCAAGGACGAGAAGTCAGCATTTTAGTCCAGCTGAAAAGAGTAGGGGTTGAACCAGCTACCCGCTATTAGCGTACTGGAGGTGTAAGAGCGAGCGGTCTGATCTTTTTAGCCCATGCTGACTTCCATGTTGGCATTTGATGATGTAAGATGAAGTACAAAGTAAACGACACGTGTTCCCGCCTTGATTCGTACTGGACATTCAGTGGCAGTCCTATACTTGTATAGACCATTCGGGACGGGATGGGTAATGTGGTCTACAGCACGACGGTCGCCTGTACTTCCCAGGACATCCTGGTACCCACTGTAGGCGAGGCCGACCTGGTTATGTGGAGTGTTAGGACAATCACAAGTTGTAAGTCCGAGTATACCGAAGAATAGATGGCTAGTCTTTCCCTGCCGTAGTAAACTTCCAGAGCTGACCTCGAACCCACGTCCGACTAATGCCACTGTCGGTGTAACGACGTAACCATCTGACCAACACGCCTGATAACTGTCATTATTGCCTGTAGTACCTTGCAGGTTAGGACAGGGAGGAGGGGGGTCTTGAGCCTGAGGAATTAATGCCGCCTGTCTAGTGTAGTTAGTCGCCTACATTCACCTTACCGAGAATTCAAACGCGGGTCTTCCGACTATATGCCTCGCTTTCTAGAGACTTGGCCAGATGCTCCTGCTAAATGCATGTAATGATCATCAGCATCATCAAGTGCCATGTCAGCTGGCATATCCGTTCATGTCTCTCCACAGATCTTCTCTTTGGTGTTCTGGGTTCACTCTGCTGATGATATTCCCCCATGCCACCGTTTCAATCTATCCAGCATCGTGACAACTGGAAAGAAAGAGGGGAAGAGAGACAGAGGCCGACCAAGACTGGGTCTGCCTCTGTCTCTCTTCCCCTCGATCTTTCCAGTTGTCACGATGTTATCTAATGTCTCTTTTCTCAACACAGGACCAAAGAAAGCTGTTTGTCTCTTTCTTATTGTTATATATGATAGTTGTTTGCATTGAACATCTTTCTCTTGGGACATCTGTTTGACTTACTTCGTCAGTTACATAACTTAACCCATGTCGTATTTACGTTATATTCTGGTTTAGGTAAGCTCGGGAACTATAGCACTAGTTCAACAAAACGGAGCCCCGTTAGCGTAGACTGGCGTAGAGAGTTAGAATAGAGAGTTGGCGTAGTGATTAGCGTAGAGAGTTAGCGTAGTGGTCATCAGCTTGCATACCGACCCGGTGAACATGGGTTTGATTCACACCGAGACGGATTCGAATTGTGAAAACTGACCTGAACTTCTAGGTCGACCCAGCCTATAATGGATACCTGGTAATTCTAGGTCGACCCAGCCTGTAATGGGTACCTGGGAATTGTGGGTCGACCCAGCCTATAATGGGTACCTAGGAATTCTAGGTCGACTCAGCCTATAATGGGTGCTTGGGAATGTCTTGGGAAGTAAAGGCTGCTTGTGTGACACTGACCACATTTTTTTGGGCATGTCCTTTTTACAGGATATCGCTGTCAAAACCAGCATTTTACTTCTGTCTTTGATGTCTTGGCAAGTTTACGTGATATTTACCATATCAACAATGGCGTGATAATGACCACATCAACAATGGCGTGATATTGACCACATCAACCCTGGCGCGATATTGACCACATCAACCCTGGCGTGATAATCACCACATCAACAATGGCGTGATATTGACCACATCAACAATGGTGTGATATTGACCACATCAACAATGGCGTGATATTGACCACATCAACCGTGGCGTGATAATGACCACATCAACCCTGGCGTGATAATGACCACATCAACCCTGGCGTGATAATGACCACATCAACAATGGCGTGATATTGACCACATCAACAATGGTGTGATATTGACCACATCAACAATGGCGTGATATTGACCACATCAACCCTGGCGTGATAATGACCACATCAATAATGGCGTGATATTGACCACATCAACAATGGCGAGATATTGACCACATCAACAATGGCGTGATATTGACTACATCAACAATGGCGTGATATTGACCACATCAACCCTGGCGTGATATTGACCACAACAACCCTGGCGTGATATTGACCACATCAACCCTGGCGTGATATTGACCACATTAACAATGGCGTGATATTGACCACATTAACAATGGCGTGACATTGACCACATTAACAATGGCGTGATATTGACCACATTAACCCTGGCGTGATATTGACCACATTAACAATGGCGTGACATTGACCACATCAACAATGGCGTGATATTGACCATATCAACAATGACGTGATATTGATCACATCAACCCTGGCGTGATATTGACCACATCAACAATAGCTTGATATTGACCACATCAACAATGGCGTGATATTGACTATACCAACAATGGCGTGATATTGACCCATCAACACTGATGCACCCATTAATCTGTTACAAATATGGGCCTAGCACCATATGCCCGATACAGCTCAAGGAGTGTAAAATGATCACTGACTGGCTGAATACACATACAAGTGATACATGGTGATGGGTGGCCTGGTTACTTGCAGATGATCATACGTGCAGTCTGAGAACCATCATGCAATGGTCATTGCACACGCCTTCCAGTAACATCAGGGCTCATACCATCACTGTGTCGTGATGTGATGGCAGTTCTTATGTATTTGGTCATACACGACGAGGACGAGTGGCCGGGGCACGTCCTCGCTTGAATATTATCTTGTTCTCTTCTTACAAGGGTTGGTGGCCCACAAGACAGAATACTGTAAAACATAAGCCCTCTTCAGAACCGAATAAGGGCCTATGTTTTAGTATATCAGCGTTCAACACTATGATACCATGTTCCTCAATGTTTTACACTATGATACCATGGTCTCCAATATTATACAGTAGGTTACCATGTTCCTCAATGTTCTACACTAGGGTACCATGTTCCCTCCCCAATGTTCTACACTAAGCTACAATGTTCCCCAATGTTCTACAGTATGATACCATGTTCCCCAATGTTCTACAGTATGATACCATGTTCCCCAATGTTCTACATTACGCTACAATGTTCCCTAATGTTCTACACTATGATACCATGTTCCCCAATGTTCTACACTATGATACCATGTTCCCCAATGTTCTACACTATGATACCATGTTCCCCAATGTTCTACCGTATGATACCATGTTCCCCAATGTTCTACACTATGATACCATGTTCCCCAATGTTCTACACTATGATACCATGTTCCCCAAATGTTCTACACTATGATATCATGTTCCCCAATGTTCTACAGTATGATACCATGTTCCCCAATGTTCTACAGTATGACACCATGTTCCCCAATGTTCTACACTATAATACCATGTTCCCCAATGTTCTACACTATGATACAATGTTCCCTAATGTTCTACACTATGATACCATGTTCTCCTTATTTTACATTACGTTACCATGTTCCGCAATGTTCTATACTATGGCACCAAGGTCTCCAATGTTCTACATTACGCTATCATTTATCCCAATGCTTTACATTACTCTGTACACGTGTACCAATGTAATACGTTAGACTACCATGTATCCCAAGGATCTACTTAGGGCCATCAATCA
The DNA here is from genome assembly GCA_014155875.1 of Cepaea nemoralis. NCBI lineage: Eukaryota > Metazoa > Mollusca > Gastropoda > Stylommatophora > Helicidae > Cepaea > Cepaea nemoralis. The sequence continues at coordinate 346,061 of JACEFZ010028006.1, read as the reverse complement.
ATCAGATGCCATCTCCACAATGAAGGTTGACTCCAATGGATCTCCACCACTGTCTGTCTCTCGCCTTGATTGTACATTCTGTTAAATTGATGTTCGTTCATCTCTTGATGTTATCTTCTTGTATCGCTGTCTACCTCTTGCTCGCTTGTATTCAACCTTACCCCCACCCTCCCCCAGTATGGTTTTTATAAGAGTGTCATATCTTTTAACGTGGCCGAAATATTTCACTTGCCTCTTTTTCATTTCTTTAATCAACTCGTTTTCATTCTCAGTTTTCTCTAGAACCTCTGTATTTGTTTTTGTTTCCGTGAAATACGACATATTCTTCTGTATAGCCACATCTTTAGGGCCTCTACTCGACTTTCTAATTATTTGTTCATTTTCCAGGCTTCCGCGCCATACAGTAGTATCGTATAAAAATAACATTTGACAATTCTAATTTTTAATGCGTTGTTAACCTCTTTAGATGTTAATACTGATTTTATGACGTTGAAAGCATTTTTGGCCATTCCTATTCTCTTTTTGATGTCTATTTCACTTCTGCCATCATCTGTTATTACATGTATCCCTATATTCTACATTACACTATCATGTATATAATTGTATTACATTATGCTACAATAAATATCAATGTTCTACAAACACTACAGTATTTATAAAAATTTACATTACGCTACCATGTATATCAATGCTTTACATTACACCAACACGTATGTCAATGCTTTACATTACGCTACCATGTTTACCAATGTTCTACATTATGCTATCATGTATCAGGTACCGAATGTAACATGCATAATAAAAATGAACCTCGGTCTCTGCATTATCTTTATTGGCATATATGATGACAAATGGAAGTTGCATCAATATAAAGGATTTAAACACTATTTGATTAATAATTTATAACAATAATAAAAATATACAGCTAACATAATGTAAAAACAAAATACGAGACAATCTTCTATTCTCACACAATACACCCACCTGTAATCCCATCCTGATTATCTCGCTCACAGCGTGAGAAAAACATGTCATGCCAGCTCCCTTGATTCCAGCGCGAGTGTCCAAAGACATTACTGCAATCTGGAAACACGAAAATTTCAACACATAATTGTTGAAAAAAACTGCCAGGCGCTGCACTCGCGAGCCTCATTTATAATAGGCCACTGCGTCTGCAGTTGGTGCAAGACTGGGCTTAGTGTTCTTCACTAACTACTCGCAATGTTCCATTTGATCAGAAGTTGGGAGAAAGGGAAAACCATCGATTAGTCTCCGTTCCATAAAACATGCTTCAGCAAGACGGACGACGGCAGAGTCGATGAATGTGCCAACAGAAAGCGGATCTAATTTGGGAAGATTAAATAGTATAAATACACACATAGACAACAGACGTTGGAGGAAATCACACAGAATACAAGCCCAATGATTCAGGGATTAGGAAACACGTGACAAAGGCTGGCCTGATGCTTTGACCTATGAGGAAAATGGAATTTTAAGAGTGACGAATGACAGAAAATCTATAATTACAATGAAAAGAGTAAAATTATTGTTGGGTTGCAGTACACTATTTACAAGAAACACAGAAATGCAGCGCATAGCACAATAACTTGTGAGATGAGATGCTTGAGGAGACAGAATAAGAAATAATGTTATCAGACAGACAGTGGGATCAATACCTTATGACACATATATTGAAGGACAGAAGATTAAATGGTTCAGTCATCTCATCAGAATGCAACACCATCAACTACCAGCAATGGCCCTCCCTAAAAGAACATCTACTACAAGAGCGAGAGGACGCCGAGGGGAAAGGAATTGCCGAAATCGAAGACATTGTACAACCACACGGAATGACACTATCCAGTGCCACCCATCGTGCCATATTCCTCTTCACGACGCTTGACGGCAAAAGTGGAAGATGATGATGATGATGTTGATCATGAGCACAATAACTTACCAACGTAACGGTGTGAGTTCAGTTTACGTCTTTATCATCGTCTTTATCGGCTCAGAGTACACCCGATGCGATAAAGAGTTGTCTAGCGAGGACAATAAGCAGCCAGAAAAGGGAGCTGTCATCCCAACCCCATACAGTTGTGAATATTATAGACGTGCAACCCAACCGCTTTACTCCCTTACAACATTTCTCATTAGACATTTCAAGTTTGTTTTATTTGTGTATTGCAATGACTACTTGATTCCTATTGTGTTAGTTACAGGAAAACAGAAACGATGACGTGGTAAAAAATGATGGCACTGTAAAAAGCTAGACGTGCTTCAGTATTGACACACAGAGATCCAGATATATATCCTTTAGTCGTCAGTCGTCAGACTATACATCTGGAATGCAAATTAAATAATTGGGGTAATTGATTGTATGTGTGAGTTGGACACTAAAGTGATGTCGCAACTGGAAGACGGTGTCTTCTCTCTAACTGTGGGACAATCGTAGGAACATTAATGGGTTGTTATAACTGAAAGACGGTGTTTCTCTTCAGCTGTTAGGACAGCCATAGGAAAACTAACGCGATATTCCAACCTATCCTTTACAGGACGTAGCCATCAACGCCAACATTGTTTGGCTGTTAGTGACTCCTGTGAGAAGCGGCTGGCCGAGTGGCTAGAATGCCGGATTCTCCTTCGGGGGACCCGGGTTCGAATCCTCGGTAAGGTGTGGGATTTCTTTCTGTCGGGGGCAAAAAGAAACCCATAACCTGCACAGTTCGCGGCGACTGCACTAGCCAGACGGCCTTAATTCCTCAGGCTCAAAGACCCCATTCTATATACCGCAAGGTACTATATTGGCAGTAAACGACAGTTTTTGACAGTTCCAACGGGTAGGTGGTTTCTTCTCTTCAACTTTAGGACAGTGATAGGAAAACTAATATGATGTTTAAACCGTAAGAGCGTTTCTTCTCTTCGGTATAGGACAGCTAAAGTGATGATCAAACTAGAAGACGGTATCTTCTTTTCACCTTTAGGACAGTCTTAGGAAAACTAACTCGATGTTCCAACTGGAATGTGGTTTCTTCAAATATGGTTCAGTTATAGGAAAATTAACGTGATGTTTAAATTGTAAGAGCGTTTCTTTTCTTCGGTAGTTAGAGCAATCTTAGGACTCTAACGTGCTGTTCAAATTAGAAGACGGTTTCTTCTATTCATCTTTGAGACAGTCATAGGCAAATTAACGTGATTTTCGAACAGGAAGGTGTTTCTTCTCCTCAACTTTGAAACAGTCATAGGAAACCTAACGTGATGTTCCAACGGGAAAGTAGTTTCTTCTCTTCAACGTCGGTACAGTCATAGGAAATCTAACGTGATGTTTCAAATAGAAGACGGTGACGGTGACGACTTACCAGGGTGATTATTGCCCTTTGGACAGGGCTGGACAAGTTACAATCTTCACACACAGAACAAGCCAAACAAGACTCATCAGCTACATGTACGCAAAGCTAAAGATCTCACTGTGTACACGTGGACACGCACCCCCAAATGAGACACATACAACATTGTACCAAACACAACTCAGAAAGGTCTAGTATATATGGCCGGATGAAACAGCCCTAGATTTCAAAGTCTGCGGAAGCCTGCAAGATCTACAGAAAGCAGTCCTGAACCTGAGAGAACGAACAGAAGAAGAAGAAGAAGAAGCAGAATAAGAGGAGGTGTTGGTGGAGGAGGAGGAGGAAAAGAAGAAGATATCTATGACATTTACATATATTATATGGATGTGGAAGGTAATGGGAAACCACCACGTTAATTATTCAAGAACAAGTTTACGGACATTCACAAAGCTAGGCTTATGTTTGGCAACTTAAAAAAAAAACACACACACACACTACACAGCAGTCTTTTTACTGACATCTGGACATAACATAAATGAAACATTAACAATAATACTCTCTCTCTCTCTCTCTCTCTCTCTCTCTCTCTCTCTCTCTCTCTCTCTCTCTCTCTCTCTCTCTCTCTCTCTCATTCACTCTTTTGAAAATGTCTTCATGTTCTCTTCGTTGGCACCTTGCCGTCTTGACAGACAATAGTTTGTAAGGGATGTTATTATTGCCTCTCCATAGCACAAAGCCTGGGCTAAAAAATAGAGATCATGTGTTGCCCATGCAGCATGATCCCTCTCTCGGCCTGCCTAGTTCACTCCAGAGGAAAGGTAACACCTCTACATCTGGAACAAGACAAGCTGCAGAAGCTGCCGGATGAGCAAAGCAATGCTCTAATTGTCCGCCTGTCGGAGCTTCGATCCTAGACCAGCCGCCAACCAAGGCTTAGGGCCTTCATGTTCTCTTAACCATCTATTAAATACCCCAAATTTGGAACTTTGGGCATCTGGCTATCTTAACATAGATCCAAGTTGGAGGTCTACATTTCTGGCTGCATCGATGTAACCCTGAAGTGGATTCCCAGCCACAGTGACTTACTAGGACATGAAAGAACCAGTGCACTTGCTCATAAACAACTCAACAGAGCACTGCTTGATAGTATGGGCAAAAATAACTACTGGTGAAATATTTTATCGAGTTACTGACACAACCATGTTACCATGAAAACGTTGATAAACTAATTTATCGAAGTACTGACACAACAAAAAACCATGACAACGTTGATAAATTAGTTTATTGAAGTACTGACACGACCCAAAACCACAGATAACGTTGATAAACGATGTATTGAAGCATTGACACAACGAAAAATTACAGACAGCATTGATAAACAACTAGTTTATTGAAATACTGACACAACCAAAAACCACGACAAGGTTTATAAACTAGTTTACTGAAGCACTGACACAATCAAAAACCCCAACAACGTTGATAAACTAGTTTATTGAAGCACTGACACAACCAAAAACCACGACAGCTTTGATAAACTAGTTTATTGAAATACTAACACAACCAAAACCCACGACAGCTTTGATAAACTAGTGTATTGAAATACTGACACAAACAAAAACCACAGCAAGGCTAACTCCACATACAACGTCAGTATATATCTTAAATTCAGAATATTCTTAAACAAGTGAATCGGTACAATTATCTCGGAAATATACTGAAAAATAAAAAAGATGTCATTTGCAACGAGAAAAGGAGTGTTGAAGTGTTACATAGAACCTGTACTTTTGTATGGATGTGAAGCGTGGACAAGAGCAGATAAGCTGAAAAAAAAACCATCTGATGGCTGTGGAAATGTGATTTCTGAGGAAAATGCAAAGAATACCATGGATAGACAAAAAAACCAATGACCAAGTCCTACAAAAAATAAATGACAACCGTAAACTGATTAGAAAAATTAGACGTAGACAGTCACAATTGTTTGGACACGTTATGAGAAGAATAACTTGGAGAACCTGGTGACAAATGGCAAGATTGAGAGGAAAAGAACAAAGGGAAATATCTGGATGACTTTGCCAAGTGTTATGGTTGAGACAAGATCACAGAGCTGATCCTCGACTCTGGCGATCGTGTGAGATTCCAAACATGATCGCCTACGCTTATCGGCATGGCACATAATGATGATGAAGCTTAGTTAATGTCATTGTGGTGATAACGATAGGTGTTATTCAACATGGTCATATGGTCTTGATATTTAAGAACACATACGACTTATTGTGCATTCTGAGAATATACAAACAGGGGACATTAAGACACAGAGGATGGAAGTACCTTGCGGTGTAGGACAGGGAGGTCTTGAGTCTGAGAAATTAAGGCCACTTAGCTAATGCAATCGCCGCGGGTTTTCTTTTTGCACCCGACACAAAAGAAAGTCATCACCTTATTGAGGGTCTGAACCCGGGTTTCCCGAAGGAGAAACCGGCATTCTATCCACTCGGCCAATGCTCAACAAACAAAGACGATGGTGACAAAAACACAAAATAGTTCCTGAAAGATGACGAGACAGAGCCACAGAGCTCTCGCGGAAGCCTGTAATCATTTTTCCTACCCCGAAGGCACACTATCGCAAATGTCTTCGTATAATACTGTAGGCTTCCTACCACCGCTGCAGAAAAAGCCCAGATCAAGTGACCTCGTGACCGACATGCAAAACAAAAGCCAGGAAAAATTCAGATGGCTTTTGCACATGTCTGCAGCTGAGATTCAATAACAGTAACCCATATCGGTCTCATACAGCACGGCATTAACTCCCTTCTTGGAATGGAACCCTCGGCGGTAACTCCGTATCTCTGCCGCATGTCGACACTCATCTTTCTCCCCTGATCCGGATAAAAACAGACAGCATGCTTAGATGGACCAGGAGAATTGAAGAAGAAAAAAAAACTCACAAGGAGGATTTCTGAAGAGAGGAGGGAGAGTTGAAGAAATCATGTATGAAAACAGGGAGACAGAAGGCGGGGGAAAACGGGATTTAGCGAAGCAGACAGAGACAGAAAAACGCTAGAGGTACGGACGGGGTGGGGAGGAGATAGTGGAGAGCCAGGAAAGATAACGGAACCTGGAGGCAAGTAACTTGAAGTGGTAGCATCTAATGAGACTGTAGCGTGAGCGGTCACATTAGCAGGGGAGACGAGCTCGTCTTGTCGTGTCTTCATTTTTCTCTCCTCTAGAATTTGTCATCGCCTATAATTATCATGTTGTAATTCTGCCCCGCCATATTTTCATGCATTTCTGTGGATTCTGTCTGTGCAATATTTTAAGAAAAAAAAATCTAGCAAAGAAACAAGAAGAGTGCAGCTATTCCGTTTTTGTTTTTGCTACATTCTCTGGTTGCTTGATTCATTAGTTCGATCGCTAGTTCCTTCCTTTGTTCACTCAATCATGCATGCACGGCAACTAATTCAATACCTTTTTCTTTCACCTAGATATTCATTCGGTCACATTTCCACCTAGGAACTTATTCACTTATTATTTCACTCATATCTCATGTAATAACTTATTAACTATCATCTCTCTCTCTCTCTCTCTCTCTCTCTCTCTCTCTCTCTCTCTCTCTCTCTCTCTCTCTCTCTCTCTCACCCATACAACACGCCTTCTTCAAACCCCCCCCCCCCCCCCTAATCCAATGGAAACCCTAAAATTCCCCACCGGTTGAGAACTACTGGTCTAACACATCTACTTAAATGTCTTAAGCCCATCTGTTTACATATTTCTAGCTCATCTATTTACATATCTCTAGCTTATGTATTTACATATCCGTAGCTCATCTATTTACACATCTCTAGCTCATCAATTTACAAATTTCTAGCTCATCTATTTACATATCTTTAACTCATCTATTTACATTTTTCTAGCTCACCCTGTAACGCACCGCTAGCTCACACAAACAGGGGCTGCGTGGTCTCGATGTATGGTGTCCGCCTCGAGTGCTGGAGGTCCCGGGTTCAAGCCCCGGTGAGGACCGGGATTTATTTCACGTGGACCTCTAGTAATAAAATTTCCCCTGGTCTTTGGGTAGTGAGATCGGACGCCCGTGTGTATTGTTGCACACGTAAAAACATCCCTTGGCAGTTGGAAATCGAAAAAGAGTAGCCTAACGGTGCTGCCCGGGCAAAATTTCGAGTTAAAAATCTATCCAAAGTATTTCAGGATCCTCGCCATGCTACGGAGTTCTTGCACTGAACTGAGTTTCTCCAGACTCAGGTTTGAAATAGGAGGAGAACGGAGCACTTATGGGTTACACCCGTGTGCCGTGATGTTGATCCATCGACTAAACTAAACTAAACTAGCTCACATATTTATATATTTCTAGCCCATCTATTTACATAATCCCAGCGTGTCTATTTACATATGTCTTGCCCATAGCCCATCTGTTTGCAAGACTCTGTTAACTTACATACCTCTGGTCCACCTATAGAGACATTCCCAGAAGCCTAATAGCTCGGACACATAAACCAACAGAAAGAATAGTTTCGCCGCGATTCCATGAAAGGAAACAAAACCGCTTATTCAAAACAATGTTTTCCCGTAGTGAATTTGAATAACAAAGACACAAACAATAGATTGCACGATTTATTGTCTAGCATATTTCGCTGCATCTCGCCAGGTACATACTGCAGAATTCACACAATATACCGTGAAATAACTAGATAAACCCTTCAAGCCGAAATATACACATGTTCGCACAGTAATGTCAGTTGTCTACCACGGTAATTTTAAACTGACTAACGTGTCTTTCTGTCTGCACAAAACTGGCCTTTGTAGATTAATCAATATGGCTTGTGCAAACTTTAACAAGCGACTATTTTGTGTGTTAAGCAACACGAGGAAGGCACTGTTTCTATCAATCACATGGCCGCTTTCCAACACATGCCTAGCAATTGATGAAGCGGAAAGTTTCCGGTGTGTCGGCCTCCCTAGACTCCCATCGCCTATATGTAGTATCTTGTCAATCCAATTAGGTATGTGTCCAGCAACTCTGTGTCCAAGAGCAGGCAGGGATAAACCATGAAGTCTTATTCTAAGGTTAGACGGAAGACAGAAAACCAACAGTTTAATAGCTGCACGTGACATTGTAGACTAAACACCAGCTCTAGACAAGAAAAACCGTCTAGACGGGTCAGTACACATTTTCCAGACAGTTTCCTGCTATGGGTCCCTGATTGATAGGTCCATCACATTTATTAGGCCTGAATGCGCGGTGGAATGGGTGGCCAGTTTTCCCCTCACTTAGCGAGACGATGAACGCCGGCATGGAATCCACGCCTGATGGCGGTCATGAAATAATGACCAGTACATCTGTTCTCCAAAGAAAGCAGACGGGAAGCTGTGGAGCACCTAAGATGACCTCCTATTGACTGCGTAGTGACCATATCACCAACATACCACTTGGAGTGGAAACAAGATCTTTAACCATTTCTAAATGCTTTGTGGTCACACCCTGCTTAAATAATATATAAACTTCCTGTCTCCTGTCTCCTCATGTCTTTCATCCCCCTCTCTCTTTCTGTCTCTCTCTCGTTCTCTCTTTCTATTTCTGTCTGTCTGTCTCCCTCATGTGTGTGTTTTCGCTTATATCGTGAAACCTTATCTAAGCCCACTTCCTTCTTCTCTCTTCACTACATCGTTTATGTTTCCAGTTCTCCGTTTTCTTAACCGTCCATATTCACAGGCAGCTGTGGTTGGACCACTTGCCTGCCGGCCCGAAGTTCATATGTTCGAATCCCCATCGAAACAGTAAAATTTTACAAATAACCTGAACCTCCAGATAGACCCTGCCTAAAATTGATACACGGGAATGTCCAGAGAAGGAAAGGCGATCGGCCTAACATTGACCACATCACAATTCGAGTGCCGTGTGCTCTACAATATAAACGACCACCATAAACCCAGCAAGCCTCAAGGCGCGGAGAAGGCTCGTTTACTATAGGCGTTCTTTATTTTACACATTCTTCAGCATCATGCCCATTATCTTTGCGAACTCTTCTTTTCATTACTCTCTATCCGTTTTGGAGTTTTTGTCCCCAGTATCTTTCCTGTCTCCACAGATTTAAAAAAAAGAAAAAAGAAAAAAAGAAAGAAAACGAAAAAACCGCATCCCAGAGGATCAGTTTCCTCGCGTCCTGATATCTGCCTCGAAACTCCAATAATTTTATTCTGATGTCATTTCTTACATCTCTCTCTCTCTCTCTCTCTCTCTCTCTCTCTCTCTCTCTCTCTCTCTCTCTCTCTCTCTCTCTCTCTCTCTCTCTCTCTCTCTCTCTTCATCTCTCTCTTCGACAACAAATTTTGATAATTTCTTCCATGTTTATTTTGAATATCACTGCATTATGTGACTCAAAACCTCGGTGAACTTCACATATCCGGTGACTGTACAGTTCCAAGAAATTCACATATTCAGTTGCTCTAATGTTGTAAGAAGTTCACTATCCACTGACTGTACAGTTCCAAGAACTTCACATACTGTGTGTCTGGAGAAATATGTGTCCTGCACACATCATATAAATCAGAAGTGGGGACCTTTTTTCTGCCAAGGGCCATTTGCATATTTATACTATCATTCGTGGGCTATGCAAAATTATCAACTTAAAAATAAGCTTGCTATATGTGGTCCGGTCAAACATTTAATTAACTCACCCCCGATGTGATGGCTGAACTGCTTCTCTTCAGTGAGGTGTGTGATGTTAGTTGGTATTGATGATATTGCTACTCGTGACTTCTGTTCCAATTTTGCGTCGGTCAGTCTGGAGCAATGTGTATTCTTCGCAATTGTAAGTTTGTTGAAAATAACTGCTCCCAGTAGCAAGTTGTTCCGAACACAGATGCATGCTTCAACACATGTCTCTTGAACTTGGGACATGCATCATTGATTATATAACGTTTATAGAACTCAATCAGGGAGAGGTTGTTGTGTCCAACTTTCAGCTTATCATCGCTTTGCAGCATTTGCATTTCATGTCGTAGGTAACTAGGTAAATCAGCTGGTTCCACATTTAAGAGTGTGGCAAAGATTTTAAACTCCATCTGTTTACTTGTCAAGTCCCTAAATCTTTCATTTGTCATCATCTCATCTTATTTCTCTTGTACCTTACAGTGTCGAGGTAAAGCATAAACAACAGGAGAGTGCCCGTTTATGGGCTTCATGTATTGAGATTCCCAAGTACTCTGCTATTTCCTCTGCCGGTCCTTTCTTCAGCTTCCATTTGGTCTATGCTTCTTAATTTTTCTACAAGCAATATGAAAACCCCTCCCGGCTTACTAGTTCAGCCGCACGTTAAGGTCAGAAAAATCTGACCAAGGTGAGTCCATCTCCTCTATGGTTTATAGCCCCGTTGGCTGATTACCTCGCGGTCATGGTTTCCCGGTCTACACCACGGGGGGAGAGAGAGAGAGAGAGAGAGAGAGAGAGAGAGAGAGAGAGAGAGAGAGAGAGAGAGAGAGATAGAGGGAGAGAGGGGGGGGGGGTTTGACTTGTCTAGTCTGCAAGTCATCGGTAGACTAATAATTTTCACTTTTCACCCCTTCTGAGAGAGGCTAGCCGATCCTGACCCTACTGGCTGCAGGGCCAGGCACAGTCTACACCGAGTAAAAATTAAATGCCTCAATTAATTGTGCATGCATATTCACAAGCATATTCAAGTGTCGTAGAAGACTTTTGTCCTTGCAGTGTGTGTGTGTGTGTGTGTGTGTGTGTGTGTGTGTGTGTGTGTGTGTGTGTGTGTGTGTGGGGGGGGGGGGAATCCATCCGTGTTATTCCTTTCCACTTGCACTTTCCACAGACTGAATTTAACTTCAGATAAGGGCCAGACTAAATAATCTAGCGGGCCTTACACGGCCTGCGGGCAGGACATTCCACGTCCCTACTCGAAATGGATAGTCCACACATTTTATAATCTATAATGATTAAGTTCTCCGCCAGCAACATATGAAGTCCATGTACAGTCTCGTGCACATGAATAATCTGTTCTAAGTTTCAGATAAACATCCCGGCTTCCATCTTATTCCAGTTTAATAAATAATACACATAGCCTTACTTCTAAAAAAATCTGACACCTTTCATTATCCAGCTGCCATTGCTGGTCAAACGAAACCTGCAGAGGCAGAAATCTGGTGAGTCTTTAATGGGGAACAAAAGTAATGCATTCCGGTCTCTAGATGACAAATATCTAGGAAGACGGCCACTTTCTATTTGCTCGATGGCATACATCTTTCCGTCTGTTTTCCAGTTCTAATAAAGCTTGAAGAATAACGGGTCATGAAGTGCGCACATAACACGACGTTTTTTATAGTACGGTATATCTCCTCTTTGTTTTCCATAATTGTGTTCTGTAAATTACACTACTTCCTGTTCTTTTATACTGTTAACATTTTCCAGATTTTTCGAAGGTGAACTAACTTTATACGCACAACCGTATGGAGGTTTTAAACAACTGTAACTTTGGCCATGTGTGGAGTGATTTTTCACTTTCATTTTTTTTTCATTTATTATTCACAAACAGATGAAGAAACCCTATTTTTTCAGTAACACTTATTGGATATATGATGCTAATCCCATATTGTGTAACCCAACCGGCACTCGACTGGCTGTGCTGTCAATATAAGAAAGTCTACTTGTCGCCTGTTGTTGTTACTTCCAACGATCTTTCCAGGTACCCTGTTCAGGCTACGTGGACCTGGGTGCTCTGTTCAATGAAAACACATCCCCGCCTGCATGAGGATTCAGTCACATGACCACCGTCCCGACAAGCAAGCATTAAACACGAAAACATGCCATGTTAACCGTCAGCGGTGTAACATGGGTTACTTAACAGTACATGTATCAAGAAATGTAGTGACGACAAACAACACGTACACACATAGACACAGACACGAACATACAAATATAGACATAAACACACACAGAGAGAGAGAGAGAGAGAGAGAGAGAGAGAGAGAGAGAGAGAGAGAGAGAGAGAGAGAGAGAGAGAGAGAGAGAGAGCAGAAACGGAGGAGTCAAAGAACTGAATGCTTTGATTATTCACATGTAACTAACAAGTGATGGCGTTGTAACAACAACAATCTAACTACACCGCTTCACCGCGTCCATTAATGGTCAGATGCGATGGGGCCGAATGAATCATTTGACATTCCTATTAGCAACCCGTTGGCATCTTCAGTTGTACTCCACTGTCGCAGCTGAATCAGAATGCACAGGAGATAATTACAACAAAAGCACTCTAACAACGTCGGACAAAAGCCCAATAAGGCCACGGAATAGAAGATGGATAGACAGCAAAGTACCAGGTTTTGAATTTGAATGAGATAGAAAACACCCAGATGTTACATTACTCAGTTCTGAGGGTGCCGGAGAGATATTTGGCTGCTCCGTGATTGATAGTTCTTGCATTGCCTTGCCAGAATCTGTTTTTCTCTGACAGATAAACATCGCTTTAGCATTTGTACAATTTTGGTATTGTTATCTGTTTCTTTGTCTATCTATTCATTTATTTGACTGTCGATTGTCTGTTTGTATGCACACCTACCTACCTACCAACTTATCTACCTACCTATCTGTCTGTCTGTCTATCTATCTATCCATCCATACGTCCACTCACTCACGCACTCACACACCTACTTACCTACAAGCCTGCCTACCTACTCTACTTACCTATTCTTCTGCATGTATATCCGTCTGTCTGCCTATAAACTCACGTTAAACAGGTTGAAAGTTATTGAAACGAATGGGACGCAGAGGTGTTTCCAAGGCACCAGGGCCGGGTTATATACTGGCCAAGACCTATTGACGCGTCCTCGTCGAGCGTCCTGGGCAACAGGTCCCTTCGGGGTCCTGGCTAAAGTCAGTAGGATCGCCGATTCCTCCGAAGTCGGAGAGTGTCTGCCTGTACGGCGAGGAACCACCAGTCTGCACACCAATAAGCCAGACATGGGACAACGGATACTCATGCAAAACTCAGGTCCTGTATGACATCACACTGATGTTGGACAACAGGATGTCTTCATCCGACATACAGGACTTCGCGTTGGAGCTCAAGCCAACGAACACAAGCAAGCAAGCAAGCATTGAAACGAATTTAATAATAATAATAATAATGACGATGATAATAATAATGACGATGATAATAATAAAAGAATATTGAATCATCGTAATGACGATAATGATGATGATGATGATGATGATGATGATGATGATAATAATAATAATAATAATTCTTAGAAAGTCGTGGCGTGCTGATGAGCGTAATCTAGTCTAGGAATCAACATACAGCTGAAAGATGCTGATGTTGACCGCAATATCCTGAAACAGGAAAGAAACGAGGGGAAAAAAATTATTAAAAAAAATATTATGTACCAGTTATTTACAATGTCATTCACAGTAGGTAGTAATTGCATTTATCTAGAAATCAGCACTCAGCGACCTCGAAAGAAAAACTGAATTTATGAATGAATGAACCTTATGAATTTTAATATCATTGGAAACCAGCGAAACAACCGTTTCTTTCAAAGAATAAATGATGGGGTAATAAATTATTAACAGGGAAGTTCGTACATTAGTGCGCGCACGCACACACACACACACACCTACACCCCCCCCCCCCCACACACACACACACAGAGGTGGATACTTATAAAGCTTCCAGCTTTTAAAAGTGCATCTGACTGTAGAAAGAAGAGGCAGGATGAGGCAACGAAAAGACTGAGGAAAACTGGAAAATCACAATCACAGGACCAACTGAAGCAACTAAGGTCGGAAACAGACTGGATGGTGTACAGAAGTCAACGAACACAGCTGTAAATGGGAGCAGTACAGTGTATCCTGGATGAGCTGAAGATCGTCCAGGAAAACATGGAGCGGGTTGTAGCACAGCGAGCTGAGATCAAGGCGGAGACAGAAGCAACATTGAAGATGATCCAAGAAGAAAGAGCACAAGTCGTATTACTAATAAAATAATGAGAGCAAGAACTAAACAGCTCATACAGACAATGATGCACAAAGCAAGAATACTCAGACAGAAGCCGAAAGACCAGAAGAGGAGAAAGAAACAGAAAGTGAAAATGAAGACGATCACGAAACAACGGAGAAAAGAAGACTACACGTAGCCGAGAATGAGAGAGAAGATACACGATATGAAAAAGAAGACAGACACCAAAGGTGCAAGGACAGACCAAGACAAACGGAGAAACAGGTGGTGTCAAGTTAGGGTGGATTATCGGTGAATCCCTTCCTGGAAGAAAAACACAATAAAAAGAAGCGGGAAGAATTCTCTGACAACATCAAGCCGGAGTAGCGTACGAAACTGACTAGACATGCCAAGAAGGTAATAAAACCAAGAAGGCAATAAAAAACAGCATCAAGCCGGAGTGGCGTACGAAACTAACCAAACATGTCAAGAAGGCAATAAAACAGAAAACAGCATCAAGCCGGAGTATGTTCGAACCTGACCAAATATGCCAAGAAGGCAATCAAACAGAAAACAACACCAAGTCAACAAATGCCATTGGAAGTGAAAGCCACAGCAACATTCCGCAATAACAAGTTGAAAGAAATAAACATAAATACTCCATATATAATACTTCAATAGAATGACAGCTAAAAGGGGCCTGAACAATTGTTGTCTTCAGATAGGGAATGAGCGAAGAAAACAGGACCAAATAAGAAAGATACGCTGTGAGAATATAGCCTTGTACCGGGACACACCGTCTACAAGGTTTAAAAAAGTTGCAGGACGTTGCTATCAACCCCATATGCTTTTCCTAGGCATTTTTACGCACAGTAGTTTGCCATTGGTTTCTAAACGAAAAGACAACGTTAAAGCCGAGCGGATCGGCGTGTGGACTAACCTACTAGATTCTATCATTTTCAAATTGTGCGAAACATTGTTGACTGTTGTATGTTGTATGCTGACTTCATATGTTAACTATTTTACCACCACAACTTTACATTGCGATGAATAAATCAGTTCTGGGATAATTATTTCAATCAATCAATCAATCAATCAATCAATCAAGCAATCAAATCAATCAATCATGTGCAATCTCCAACTTTACATTGCGATGAATAAATCAGTTCTGGGATAATTATTTCAATCAATCAATCAATCAATCAATCAATCAATCAATCAAGCAATCAAATCAATCAATCAATCATGTACAATCTCCACAAAAAGACTAACATAAAATGAGCTTCAACACTTTCTGCATGTCAAACTATTTGTACAATATGACAAGACTCTGTTGATCCATCTCTTGATGTTAGCTATATGTTGGACTGGCACAATGTCATAGTACCACTCGGTCGTGAGTGCAGAGAATGGGTAGCAGGCCGCACTGAGTTTGAGGTGCAACGACTGATCCAGAGTAACACACATCAAGGCGACAGTGATCTACACCGATGGGTCAGTTGGGAGAAAGAGACGTAGTGATCGGGGTTTCATTGCGAAGGCTAATGGGCGAGTCTTGAAAAAGGGGAGTCTGGCATATGAGACTGCGACCTCCAGCATGAGAATGGAAATCGAAACAGCAACAGCAGCGGCATTCCGTTGATTAGATGAGACCACTGCAACACACATTCTCTTCATAACGGACTCAAGGAGTATGCTTAGTGGCAAAAGGAATATTTCGTGTGGTATGGCTCACTTCGCTTCAGAGTTCACAGATTGTGAGAATTATTTGGAATTGTTGCCCTGGCCATACGGAAGTGCGGGGGAATGAATAGTCTGATAAGCTGGCAGGAAATGCACTTCTTGCTAGTAGTTTACCTATGGACAAGGGAAAGGTGGTCGTGCGGCTGTGGGACCAGGTGGAGAAGGTGGGGGAACAGATTGAGAACCCGTATGTGGAAATAATGAGATTGGGTGAGGATCGACAGAGGTTCTGGAAGAAACTCAAAACTAAGAGAGAAGGCCAGGAGAACTTTCAATCAGATAGCGGTGAGAACGATTAGTTCGCTGGCAGTTGAATGAGGGAACGAAACACGTGTGGGAATGCCCATGAGTGTAGTGATGTCGGTTCTGAACTCAACTCAGCTCAACTTGATGTTAGTTTCCGACCTGCATCAATTATTTGCCGATGATCAAAGAAAATATGATGATATACATTAAAAGAAGGATTAACATTACTCTAGAAAAACTAAAGCAATTAACACCTTCATGAATTGGAACAGACATATAAATGTAAAGGGAGAGAAAGAGGTATCTTCTAAGGAGAACAATACCTCTCAAATTAATTTCCGAAAAGTGACTTATTTCGTCACAGGATTATTAATCTGAGGCCAGAATGGGCCATAATTATAACTTCTCTTCTGAGGTTGAATGGGGTTTAGGTAATAGCAAAATGACTGACTGAAGTAGCCAGAGCAATATTATGTAAGGGTATTTAACAGAGATCAGCAGCGAGATGCGAGCGAGCGAGCAAACGAACAAGAAGAAGAAGAAGAAGAAGAAGAAGAAGAAGAAGAAGAAGAAGAAGAAGAAGAAGAAGAAGAGCAGCAGCAGAAAAAGAAGAATAGAGATAAGTAGTAACATAACTCGACATGGGATATATAGACAGCTGATATAAAACCAGGAACACCTGGGTCAGTACAAACCGGCCGACATTGCTTGCCGAGACATTTCCCAGTACCCAGTTTAGACGATACGACCTGGAAGCCCTGGTCCATCTTAAAAATCAGCCTCGGTGCAGGTTTGAACCTTTGACTACCGGGCCGGCATGCGAACGTCTAACAACCGCTCTGCCCCGTTAACGACATGAACCTAATATGTAACAATCATCTACCCTTCTCTACTCGTCTGATAAACACGCGGGGGACGACGCTGACAACTACATGTATTTAAGTGTTTATGTAAAAATGACCGATTTATGGACAGCTCAAAGCTCACCACTACTGAGAATCACGGTATGCATTGTGTCTCAGCACCAGGGTATGAGTTCTGTCTGAGCACCCGGGTATGCGTTGTGTAGGCAAACAAACTAGTCTATTACTTACATAAATCATGCACGTTACTTCACAAAGGGCATTAATTCAACCCAGCAGCGCTACATTATCCGGGAGCTTGTTGTCTCCCTCGCGTCAAGCAGAAAGCAAAAAAAAGTGGTGGAGAGAGAGAGAGAGAGAGAGAGAGAGAGAGAGAGAGAGAGAGAAAGAGAGAGAGAGAGAGAGAGAGAGAGAGAGAGAGAGAGAGAGAGAGAGAGAGAAAGGGAGGGGGCGGTGAGGAAGGAGAGTGACTACTAATGCAGACTAGCGAAACGGCTAGGCGCTTGCCTCCCGGCCCAGTGGTCAGGAGATGGAATTCGCGTCCAGTAGAATGTTACAAACTGACCTGGGTTTCCGGGTCGGGCCAACTTAAAGGGTACTAGAAATATCTTAGGAAGTGAAGACGGCCGGCGTGACATTGACCACATCATCCCTGTAGGGCCGACTGGTCTATGAAAATATAGGTCTAAAACCATAGGCTCAATACCTTATAATGTATCCAAAAAAAAAAAAAAGGTAATTTACTATATTAAAAAAAAAAAAAAATAACGTATCCTTAGAGACGTAGATCAAACAAAATTCAACTTATGCTCGTAGGTCGTCACAGCCTAAACAAGGGCACCAGGAAATGATTTGGGAAATGAAAGCGACCGGTGTGGTACCGACCACATCACGCCCGGAGTGCCGGTTAGTAAATAAAAATACCAGCTCCGCAGGACCAGTCAGCCTTAAGGCATGTGCTGTTGGCTGGACTCTCTGCCCGTGCCTAAGATTCTAGGACCAGTCAGCCTTAAGGCATGTGCTGTTGGCTGGACTTTCTGCCCGTGCCTAAGCTTCTAGGCCCAGTCAGCCTTACATGGGGGGGGGGGGGGCAGGACATGACCTGGGACATAAAGAATGCCTGCTTGATATTGTTGGCATCACACATCGAAGCTGACCCAGCATCCCACTACTGATGCTGGATACTTTTTATAATTTTCTGGAGATTGTCAGGGAAAGAAAGACGGTGAGGCAGGGAACCGGACAATTCACCGCATAATGTTGTGGCCTACAATATGTGAAGGCCTAACACTCCCCTCCTCAACAATAGTATCTGGTATGGGATTACCGGTGCTTTCTATCAACACCAATTTCATTTGGTTGTGCCTCAATTAGTAAACAAAATACATATCATTATATAATGAAGATTAAATACTAGTTGAGTTGAGTTGAGTTTAGTTAAGCTAAGAACCGCCATTATTGCACACAGGACATTCCCACACGCGCTCCGTCCCCTCATTCAACAGCCAATGAAGAGCCATAGTGCTAATGGTTCCCACTGCCATCTGATTAAAAGTTCTCTTGGTCTTTTCTCTCTGTTTTGAGATTTGTCGAGACACACCCGCCGATCCCCCGCCATATCATTGTTTCCACATACGGGTTCTCAGTCTGTTCCACCACGTTCTCCACCTGATTCCACAGGCGCCCGACCACCTCTCCCTCGTCCATAAGAGACCACCGAGAGGTGCATTCCCTGCCAGCCTATCATCCTGTTCATCCCCCGCACTCCCGCATGACCAGTAAAGAATAGTAAACACGATTAAACTACGAAATACAATAAAATAGAAATCATATACCAAGAAAAACATCGCGGCACACAGAAGAAAGAGGAGGTGGGAGCAGCGGTAGCGTAGTGGCTAGATACTCGTCTGCTGACCTGGTGGCCATGCGTTCGATCCTCAGCTAGGCATTTTCAGATTTTGTAAAAATTGACCTCAGGTCCCAGGTCTACGCAGCCTAAAGTAGGTAGCAAAACTTCTTGGGAGATAAAGGGAACCCATGTGATAATAATCCCATCACCCACCGAGTGCTGACTGGTCTATACAGATATGTGCCGAGTATCATATGTCTGATGCCCTTTAAAACGTGTAAAAAGGTCTATTACTTACTTACTTTTGTACATTTAAAAATATAAAAATCAAGAAAATGAGAAAGCTACAAAACAAGTAAAACTATACACTAAATCAAAACAAAATAAAGAAAACAAAAACATAAATAAATCACCCCCAGCTATAACTTAATCAGACTGTACAAGGCTAAAATTTGCATTTTTCTCCGTCGCGAAAAGATAACAGAAAAGAACATTGAAATATTCACCAACGGCGAATGCTGCGT
Source organism: Cepaea nemoralis (assembly GCA_014155875.1). Classification (NCBI taxonomy): domain Eukaryota; kingdom Metazoa; phylum Mollusca; class Gastropoda; order Stylommatophora; family Helicidae; genus Cepaea; species Cepaea nemoralis. The sequence continues at coordinate 326,537 of JACEFZ010028006.1, read as the reverse complement.
TAAAACAGCACAGCCGAGTCAATATCGTTACTTACATTTACATCTCCACGGCTAAACAAAGGTAATTTTCACGCATATTAAATCTGACGCCAGGAGCATTATAAAAAACATAATAACTGGGACACGAAAACTGCTTGTCTTTGGAATAATTAAGTGTATCGAATTTCCATGGTAAAATTATGAACACGATGCAAGTAACGCAAATATCAATGATGCAAGTAACGCAAATATCAATAATGCGGTCCCGTCAAATTGCATAGAAAACAATGGGAGGCATTACTTTGTCCTGAAACTAAACTATACAGACTTGTGATCTGTGGCAGCGGGTCCACGCGTCTAGTGGTCGATTTCTAGTGCCCGGGTCGATACGACGGCATTTGATCAGACAGTGATTGATTTCATTATTGGTATTTAAAAAGCAACATTTAATTACGTGATTATTGTACAATATGGAAAGCATTTTAAAAAACATATATGGATGTGAAGCTTGGACAATGAGCAGTCAAGTTGAAAAACATCTGATGGCTGTAGAAATGTGGTTCCTGAGGAAAATGCAAAGAATACCATGGACAGCCAAAAAGACCAATGATCAGGTCCTTCAAGAAACAAACGAAGATCGTAAACTGATTAGAGACATTAGACGCAGACAGTCAAAATTTTTTGGGCATGTTATGAGAAGAAATGAATTGGAGAACTTGGTGACAACTAGCAAGATCGAAGGGAACAGACCAAGAGGAAGACCTAGAAGCAAATACCTGGATGGCTTGACCTCGTGGCATGGTCGAGAAAGAAACACAGAGCTGATCCACGACTCTGGTGATCGAGTGAGATGGCAAAACATGACCGCCCACGCTTACCGGCATGGCACATGATGGATGGATGGATTTTAAAAAATGCAGTCTGACCACTCCTACACAAATATCCTCGTCTTAGTGTAGATGCGCGCGAGGCGAGCGCGCGCGCACACACACACACACACACACACAAAATTCGTAATACTGCATACTGCGTTTGAAAAACAGATGCGGGCGATGTGGCAGTAGACCTCCTTGCGTTGCATTTTCATGCAATTGTATTCGTGCCGGTCGTCCAGAAAGCAATGACAAACTACTGAACATAAATTTTCCAAGATATCACAAACAGCCCAACAATACTGGGGTTGACTGCGACATCCTGTAAAGGACATGCAACTAACTTTAAAAAAAAATATAAGTCATGACTACCATGTAGGAGGTCATTTGCCAAACGTATCGCTTACATCAAGTGATTGTAAAAACAAGGGAACATGTTACTTGTTATGTTTATAGTCTGCTGGATAAATAACTACAATGTATAACCTAACAGTAACAACATAAGCTGTTGTGGTAAAAAATAACTCACGACAACAACTCAGGCAACCAACAATGCCCTGCGCACAAAGACCCTACACAGAGAGCTTGTTCAGGAATGACTGCCTAATCTGAAGTCTAATGGCATAACAGGGGCCGTGGACAGAAAGACGAAGAGAAGAAGAAGAAGCAAAGAAAGGATGTGGAAGAGAAGGGGGTGGACTATGCCTGCCCGGAGGCGTTGTAACAAGGTAATCTTGTTAATGACTAAGGTGTTTTTTTCCCCCTTTTTTTCCGCATATCCTTCACAGGACATCGCTGTCAACATCAGCATCTTTCAGTTGATTGTTGATTTCTTGGCAAGATTACGCTCAGTAGTTTGCCATTGCTTTCTGAGTGACCGGCTCACATACCTCTAAGTTACCAACGCGACGAGAACCGCTACCGATTCTCGCGCAGGTTACGTTCCTCACGTGGATATACGGGATTACGTAGAAAGACGGTAACTCATTGACCAAGGAGAGCGGCAATGGCTAAGGTAGTGTGGGGGAAAGGAAGTGTTGTTAGTGCTTGACAGAGCAGGTATCTGTAAGATGGATAACTTTTGGAGGCACCTGGCAGATATGATGAACAGTTACGTAGTCCGCACACCAGACATTTGTCTGCCTGAAATGCTCTCTTATGCTAAAAGACACACGTAGTATTATTTGGCGCTCACAGAAGAAGGAAACAGAGATCAGAAGACGCACTAGACAACATAAATTTTTGAAAGCTATAATAGTTACCAACCGGGATCGAACCTGTCGCCTCCAAATGACGACGGCGCCTCGCTGCAGGAACAAGTGTACTTCGACGCACGACCAACTAGACAAATTTCTCAAGTTAGCAACGGTAGGTAGAGGAACCTTTGATAGAGACAATGACCACGGTCGCCGACCTGTATGGTCATTGTCAAGAAGCAGTGGCAGAATAACTAACTTCTTTACTGATGTCTACACAACTATAATAGTTACAGATATTAGACTGCTATAATACCAAAGACATGCAAAGGACAATTCAAAGGACGGTGATTAATAATGATTTTTAAATATGCTTTTATTTCCACTAATAACGTTACTAATTTTGAAAACGAGAAAAATATTTAACCCTTAATATTTAACAATAAATGCAATTCTCATGTTACACTATGGCCTAAATACGGAAATTAAGAAACATGGTGCACGTTTGTATTCTACCATACAATGTTTACGCGCTGTAACTCTTCATATTACAATGGCCTCTTCCCTCCGGGTATCTGTCATCATATAGTATACTGACTCAATGATTAATGGGATCCTGCCACACTGTCGCCATATGGTATACTGACTCAATGATGGCTGGAATTTTGCCACTGACGAGACCTCAAGAACATCACGCATTACAAAATCATGTAAAATACAGACACTCCAATCTAGCCCATGTTGAATTTTAATTCAAAAGGGTTAATCAATCAATCATCAATCAGGCGCCTCCTCTACAATGATGGTTAACTGCAAGGGTCTCTAACACTCTCTGTCATTCGCTCCGGTCGTATAGTCTGAAAGACTGCAGTTGGTCCATCTCTTAATGTTACCTTCACATTTGCATCATTGTTTACTTCTTGCTCGCCTGTCTTCAAATTCCCGTCTGATATGTTTTTATAAAAGTGCTGTGTCTTTTAATGTGACCGAGATATTTCCCTTGGCTATGTTATATTTCTTTTATCAACTCTTGTTTCATTCCTAATCTTTCTAACACTTCTATACTTTATTGTTGTTGTTTCCATGAAATACCACATATTCGTCAATATATCCATATATAAAGGGCCTCATTTAATCTTTCTAACAGCTTGATGTGGTTCCTGAGACGAATGTTGCGAATTCCTTGGATAGCCAGAGTCACTAACAACGATTGCCTAAAAGAGGCTAATAAAACTAGAACACTATATACAACAATAAGAAAGAGACAAACAGCTTTCTTCGGTCATGTGATGAAAAGAGAGGCATTGGAGAACATCATGACAACTGAAAAGATAGAGGGGAAAAAAGGCAGAGGCATAGAGTTGATCCAGAACACCAAAGACCGAGATCTGTGGAGGGCCATGAACGCCTAGGCCAGCCGGCAGGGCACTTGATGATGATGATGATGCTGATGACGATGATGATGCTGATGAATAGCTTGATATTGGTCCAGGTTTCTGTTCCACATACTAATGTTGGATATATAAATACCATTTAACATGTCTCATAATGTGTTGGTTATATCTCTGGCAATTAATGTTGTTTCCTATTGTCGAAAATATTTTTGGCAACTCCTATTCACAGATAGGTTAGTATAACCCTTTTAAGCGATACTGTTGTCTCTTATTTGGCATGTAAATTGAAAATCAATCTAATTATGGACTTTTTAATCCTGATCTGCTGCAGGACTGTGACAAGTGTACTCCATGGCACTCGATCAAAAGCTTTTTCATAATCAATGAAGCAGATGAATGGGTTCTTTCTTGTTGGATCATGTTTTCTGATATCAATCGCAGCGTACCTACTGCACTTCTGGTGCACTGACCCATGCATATTCAGTAGGATAAATGAAAAGGAACAGTGGTGATAATAGCAGCAGGACCAGCAGAAGCAACAGAAGCGGATGCAGTAGAAGGGAAAAAAAGAATAACAGGAGGAAGAAGAACATGGAGAAGAAGAAGACATATAAAGTGGATGAGGAGGAGGAAGAAGAGGAAGGGTTGGAGTACAAGTAAGGGGCGGATAGAAGTACATGAAGAAAAAAGGAAAAAGTAGTAGTAGTAGCAGAAGTAGTAGTAGTAATAGTAGTAGTAGTAGTAGTAGTAGTAGTAGTAGTAGTAGTAGTCGAAATAGTAGTAGTAGTAGAGTAGTAGTAGTAGCAGCAACAGCAGCAGAAGCAGTAGTAGTAGTAGTAGTAGTAGTAGTAGTAGTAGTAGTCGTAGTAGTAGTAGTAGTAGTAGTAGTAGTAGTAGTAGTAGTAGTAGTAGTAGAAGAAGAAGAAGAAGAAGAAGAAGAAGAAGAAGAAGGTAGTAGTAGTAGTAGTAGTAGAAGAAGAAGAAGAAGAAGAAGAAGAAGAAGAAGAAGAAGAAGAAGAAGAAGAAGAAGAAGAAGAAGAAGAAGAAGGCTACATTTGACGTCCAATGATTGAGACCTGATGGAAACTAACGAAATGAAAGAATAATCATTGTCTGAAGAAAAGGATAATGAAGCCGGAGCTAAAACCAGGACAAACAAACCCGAGTAAACGACGTATCCTGAAGGCAACTAAAATTATAGTCACATTCAGTCAAGTCCACGAAAATTACTGTCACATTCAGCAAACTATTTTAAAACAGCGAAGAAAATGATTACACTACACATATATGACAATTTAAATCTCATTATTCCAGACGCAACTATTATAACTGTAGAAACAACTACATTTTCCCCATCAGTAAATTGTAGCCGGATAGGCAACTATTTTGTCCTACCAGCTCTATGGACGAAACGACCAGTGTATTTGGCCTGACTGTAATTTAGTGTCGTGACTTGAACCTAAATAACCGAAAGCATTTTATCCCCTGTGAATGCCTAAGGGGAAAACCAATGTCTATTGGCACTGACAACGGCCGTGAAGTAGGTGTTCGGGTAACTGAACGAGATGGTATACACTACGACTCACAGAATTTGTCACCAGGCGGGTCGATATTCAGAAAACGGTTGTTGGTCCAGCGGGGCGAATCAATGGCACAGTTTCGTCTCACTTATCATAGTATTACTCAAAGATTGATTGATTCAAATTAATGTTATCTACAAATCAATACCAGCAGGACAATTGGAATGTTGCCACAAAAACGGCTAGTTCATGTTATTTATTATTTCGAAACGAGACGCGGTTTCTTTTGCTGTGCGCAAAATAACACAGGTCTTATTTTTCTGGCCAGTCGTGGCTTGGGAATAGTTTTTGTCAACGAAAATGATAACTTCAGCATCCAATTAACTCTTTGAATATTGCATGCAATATGAAAACTAAAATTCATTCCCAAATGCAGAATGCCATATCATGTGACATGGGAATGATATTTTAATTTTATTTTCAAACAATCTACCTGCATTTATGATGTATTATCATCAGGTGTCCTGCAGATATGTGTACGCGATGATGTTTCCCCATCTCACACGAATATCATAGTCTCGGATGTGGGGGTCTTCTTCTTCTTCTTCTTCTTCCTCTTCTTCTTCTTCTTCTTCTTCTTCTTCTTCTTCTTCTTCTTCTTCTTCTTCTTCTTCTTCTTCTTCTTCTTCTTCTTCTTCTTCTTCTTCTTCTTCTTCTTCTCCTTCTTCTTCTCTTCTTCTTCCTACCTCTTATTTCCTTCTCTGCAGTCTGGTGATATTTCTTCCGATACCACACTGCTAAATAATTTGTGCAGTAACGGAGTCCTTAAGTTAAGCAAAGAATGTACACTGTAATCTATCCCATATGTCGTAAAAGACAACCAAGGAGGGTTGGCGTGAGACCGACTAACTCATCCCGTAGAAAACTTCAGCTGAAAAATCAAGGAAACCAAGAACAAGCCTAGAGAAAATGAAAGAACTCAGAAAATGAAAAGAGGTTCTTCTGAAAGAAGTATGGCTGATTGTGGAAACAGTCGTAAGAAGTCTGGATCGCGTTCATTTATGAACATTTTCAGAATTGGAACATGTAATGTTAGAATTACTATTTATAAATTGGGAAAATCAACTCAAGGGAAACGAGATTAGCATTTTCGGATTATGCGAAATAAGATGGAAAGGAGCAGGCACAAAGCTACAAAGCACAGGTAAAACAGTGCTGTTCTCGGGTCAGGTCTTAGTCGGATATGACTCAGCTACCTTATAACTGTAGTAGGTACTTCCTGCTTTCTGTTATCGCCGAGTGTTGAGCGGCGCTCACCAAACCCGACACCCCACATTATGTCAACGGCTTCGGGTGCAGGATCACAAATGGTAGGGTGCAAGCCTTATCCTGGTGCGAGGAAATGCAACCTAAAGACTAAATGTCATAGCAGGGCAGATCAGACCCTAAGCCTTGGTAGGCAACTGGTCAAGGATCGAGCTCCGACAGGCGGACAGTTAAAGCATTGATTTGCTGATCTGACAGCTTCTGCGGTTTGTCTTGTTCCACGTGTACTGGTGTTACCTTTCCTCTGGAGTGAAGAAGGTAGGCCAAAAGACGAATCATGCTGCATGGGCAACATATAGTCTCTACAATTCAGCCCAGGCTTTCTGCTTGTTTAGAAGTACAATGTAACAAACTATCCTCTCTTAAGCCAGCAAGATGCCAGTGTGTATGTGTGTCTCAGGCTGCACGGAGGAAATTGACCCTTACAATGACGGAGAGGCCATTATATTATCTAAAGAGACAGACAAAAGCACAAATAGAGTTGGAAACAGTGAGTTCTAGAATAATAAAATCAACATGTAGAACTAAAAAAAAGAAAGAAGTAAAGTAAATGTCGTGAAATACTGAGAGTTAATGATTCCCAGATAGACGACTGTATACACCGACTAACCAGGTAGAAGAAGGGTTAACAAACGAAGCAGTAAGGGTAACAAACAAAGGAGTGACCAGGCGCATGTGTTTATAGGTCAAGACAGGAAAGGGGGCCGCTAACCGCACAGGTAAACTGTCGAGTGGAAAAATTGGTTTGCGACAAAAGCAGAGAGTATTATTGGATAGCATATTGCAGTCTGAATGTATGAATAACGGAAAAGTTTCAGATCTGTAATTTTCCACTAACTGTGATAATGAAGTCTGGATGTGAGGTGTCCAGCAATGTCAAGGACTATGCGGCAAAGATGACCTATAAAAGAGTGGCTACGTCTTTGTGAGGGGAGAGTGTGTTTCTTAGGTTTCGGGAGAGAAGGATTATGAAAAGGGTTGTGCTGCGTTCGGATGAACGTTTGTGTATCTATTGTGCATTAGTACTCCCAATTCAGACTAGGATTATTATAAGGTATATTAGAGTATAGTTTAGCATAGGAATATAGATGTAAGTGAATAGCATTTACCATGGCTTTCTATTAGTGGATAGTTTAGACTTTGGTGAATTCATATGTCTTATGCGGGTGTTCACTTCGGAAGCCTTGTCATTATGGCTGGAGAAGGACACTTGCATAAGTAGTAGTAAGGGGCGGATGCTTATCACGGTATCTGTTATCCTTCCCCACAGGTTCAAATCTCCTAGTGAAAGCAGAGAAGAGAGGAAGAGTACTACACTTGAACCAATAAAGTACTTACTTAGAACCAAACAGAATATGGACATGTTTCAAGATGAAGAAATAATAAAGTTAAATCAAATACAGAACACTGTATGCTCAAACGAATATACCACTAAAACCCTTAAAAGGAAAAGATGTTAACCTGGGGCAAGCAGGGATACTTACAACTACATACGTATTGGATGCATAAAGAAGAAATAATAGACAAGTAAAACAGGACTAGTAATAAAAGACTATAGGACGAACTGTGGCGATGTGGTGGTTTTTCGATGATGGATACGTACCGTCATGAAACAGATTCAGGTGCATTCATAAACTTACGGGACTTTTATTACGGTACCTTGACTCAGTGGTGAACAGTTTTTGTTTTTTCATTCAATAACGGATTTACCATCAGATTCAAGCATACGGATCATCCGGGTGAGCTCTGTCCTGTTTGATGTGCTGTCCTGTGATCTTGAAGAATGAAAGGGCGAGAAGCAACACCGCTGATAGACATTCAGAGTTCATATCTGACAACCACACTAGAAGAACATACCAACTACATAGACAATATCCATACATACACCAGACATAGTTTTTATTAATAAATCTTTTATCTTATCGTTGAAAGGAACTGTTGTCGGAGTATGTGTTGAGGAAATAATAGAGAGAGTGAAAGAAATAGATATATGGAAGGGAAGACAGAAGAGAGGAGTGTAGACCAAAGTCAGTCAATAATCCCAACAGATAATAAGTTTAAAGATGTGCTTGTTGATTCCAGTCTCCTCTCGGGAATTTAACAGGACAGTAAACATGAATGTGAGACAATGTGTACTAGACTTGATAGAAAGAAGCAAATCATGGCTTCATGTATGCACGACGGAACTAGCAATGTCACCAATGAGATAAGACAGCAGCAGCCCTATAAAGCTGTGGAAATATTATTTTAAAGTTAAAAAAAAAAAAACAGAACTGTAGACATCGTGGAAGGAAGGGGACCTGGGAAACCCACATATAAACACGTACACATTAACTGACGAGGTAACTTACCCTTACGAAAACTGTACTAGAGACGTTGGTAACGTTGGTAACGCAGTTCAGAGGGAGACCCAAGCGGTTACCTGGAAGCAAAAGAAGCACAACTATGTTTCAGGCAGAGATTTGGTCTCTCCTCGAATATTTTCCTGCTGTCTATCTTTGACCTGATTTCATGGGTGTGACAAGAGACTTTGGCATAAGTTAATGGTCTATACACCGGTAATAAATCAATCAGGTGCCGTCTTCACAATGAAGTTTGGCTGCAATGGATCTCCAACACTGCTTGTCTCTCGCCTTGACTGTAAATTCTGTCAGATTGCTGTTCGTCCATCTCTTGATGTTATCTTCCCACTTGTATCGTTGTCTACCTCTTGCTCACATGCAATCTGTATAGATTTTATAATAGTGGCCGAAATATTTCACATGTCTCTTTTTTATTTATGTCATCAACTCTCTTTTCACTACCAGTTTTTCTAGAACCTCTATATTTGATTGTTTTTGTTTCCATGAAATACGACATATTCTTCTGTATATCCACATCTTCAGGGCCTCCATTCGATTTTCTAATTGCTTGTTCAATGTCCAGGCTTCCGCGCCATATAGTTGTGTTGAATATACATAACATTTGACAATTCTCAGTTTTAATGCGGTATTAATCTCTCTAGATGATATTACTGATTTCCTGCTGTTGAAAACATTTTTGGCCATTTATATTCTCTTTTTCATCTCTGGTTAATTTCTGCCATCATCTGTTGTAACACGTGGTTTATACTTAATTGGCAGCCAATACTCAGAAGAAAACGGGTTGCAATTAATAAACATCGTCATCAAAATCATCATCACACCATATGCCCCGAAAAATGATATAGGTGCCCACGTCTCTCCACTGATCTCGGTCCTTGGTTTTCTGGATGAGTTACACTGTTGATTTTATTTCCGGATGGAATTGTCTTATACCACTAAACAAAATGGTTCCCATTCTGTCTCTTCTAAAATTCATCTTTCCTGTCGTCGCGAAGTTCTTCACCATTTCTTTGCTCATTATATGATCAAAGAACATCGTCTCTTCTGATAGATGTTTATAATGGTCCCCTTTCATCATCTTCGAGGTGGGTATATCTTAAAATAAATATAATCAGGACAAAAACACAGACCTGATCCAATACCCTCGTGAGATAGAGAACGATGACCGGCCACGTATATCGGCATGTCACATGATGATGATATCGTTACATTAAATACCAGTCTTAGGCTGTACTCTGTGACTACTCAACTCTTCTATAGCAAGCGCCCATTAATCTCAGCTGTTTCAAAGCCCTCAAAACAATACCTGCATTCGTAGAAATACCGTCATGACAATTATGTTTAAAAGAGACATTTAGATTGTAGTTTAACAGATTTTCAAATACGTTCATATAATTTATTGGAATTCCAGTTTTTACAGTGGGATGCAATGGGAACCTATAGTTACCACCAACAGTACTATTCAGTGAGAGAGAGAGAGAGAGAGAGAGAGAGAGAGAGAGAGAGAGAGAGAGAGAGAGAGAGAGAGAGAGAGAGAGAGAGAGAGAGAGAGAGAGAGAGAGAGAGAGAGATTGAGAGAGAGAGGGGTGGTCTATGCGGCTAAGCGGTTAAGCAGCTTGCCTCCTGTTCCGAAGATAGTGGGTTCGTTTCCAGTCTCCGTCAATTGGTCCACGAATGCAATTTTTTTCGGAGACTCCTAGGGGTCGTCGCTGGAGCTACAGAACTTGTGCTGTGTGCGACGTTTTCGGAAGGCCACTCTGCGGAAAGAGACAGAGCCATATGGGATAAAACCCGGGGAAATGAAATCAGTCCTCATGCCTGTAGCCCCTTCAACTTTAATTGTTATCTCTTTCATAGTACTATTTAATTCATATGACCATCTCATTAATAGTTCTTTCTATCTCCATTATAGTACCATTCCATTCATAGCAATTTCAATTGCAAAGAGAAATAGAGTGTTGAGGTGCTGCAAAGAACCCGTATTTTGCGTGGACAATGAGCAGACAAGCTGAAAATCAACCCATGGCTGTGGAAATGTTGTTTCTGAGGAAAATGCAAAGAATACAATGGACAGACAGAAAAACCAATGACCAAGTCGTACAAGAAACAAATGAAAATCGTAAACTGATTAGAGAAATTAGACGTAGACAGTAATCATTGATTCCGTCACGTTATGAGAAGAAATAAAATTGGAGAACTTGATGACAACTGGCAACATCGAGGGGAAGAGAACAAGGGGAAGGCAGAGAAGTAAGTACCTGGATTTCTTGACAATAAGCTATGGTCGAGACAAGAACACTGAGCTAATCCACAACTCTGGTGATCGAGTGAGATGACGAATCATGACCGCCCACGCTTATCGGCACGATTTATCCATGATGGATGGATGGATGGATTCATAGCACTATCTCGCTCATAGTGCTGTCTCATTCATAAAACGGTTTCCTTCAAAGCACCATCTATTTCGTTCACATTATTACCTTGCTCATAGTAATATTTCGTTAATTGTACTATCTCGTTAATTGTACAACCTCGCTCATTGTACAATCTCGCTCATTGTACAGTCTTACTCATTGTACAATCTCGCTCATTGCACAAACGATCTCGCCCATTGTACAGCCTTGCTCATTGTACAATCTCTTTGATAGTTGTATTTCGGGAGCGCATGCTCCAGTCTACAAGAAGGCACATACTACCCCAGAATAACTTGCCATGTAGCAGGTCGTGTTCTTGTATTTCAGTCCGTTGATAATGACTTAGGTCGAGACGTTCGCTTGAATCTATGTGTGTCTTTCCTTTCGTCGAGTTTCCAATCACATTCTGCGATCATTTGTTTTGCGGTACCAACTCATCGTAGGGTTGTCAGATGTTGTCACAGAGTGTGTGTATTCTTCATTTCGTCAAGTTTCCTAATCAAATTCTGTGTTCACGTGTTTTGGGGTATTATCTCATCGTAGGGTTGTCAGATGTTGTCACAGAGTGTGTGTGTGTTCTTCCTTTCATCGAGTTTCCTAATCACATTATATGTTCATTTGTTTTGCGGTATCAACTCATGGTAAGGTTGTCAAATGTTGTAACTGAGAAATCAAATCTCTTAAGCAAAAGAAGAAATAAAGAACCACGGAAACAGCATTTCGAAACCCTTTAATACCGTAATTAAAGCGTAGCGATTGTTATACAAATAAGACACACGACCGAAACTCATTTCAACCGCAACATAGACCAGGTGGTTACAATGCTAACAGTTTACAACTATTTCTTCATAAGGCTCAACAGACAGAAAACTATAGCCACAGCCACAATGAAAATAAAATTAATGTGCCCGCAACTGAAAATTGGGAATGAGTTTGACTTAATTAAATATTTTATTTAATTGGGGTTAAGAAAAAAAAAAAAAAAACGGAACCCCTGGCTTCCCGATAGCATTTTTCTGGACATTTATTTATTTACTTGAAAACCGGGACCGTACGGGAAAAAACGGGACGGCTGGCAAATTTAACTAACTCAGCGGCAATGCCCCATATCTCTCTCTCTCTCTCTCTCTCTCTCTCTCTCTCTCTCTCTCTCTCTCTCTCTCTCTCTCTCTCTCTCTCTCTCTCTCTCTCCACCCCTCTCCCGTCTTTGCTTTTTGTAAACCAAACGAGGGTAACCTGACTTCACACTTCTTCTAAGCTCTTGATTGACACCACACAGACAGCAGCAATATAATAATTATTCATGCTTGTCAGATTTATCACCGACAGTATAGTTTTCAGATGCAATCAGTCGTAACAAATATGAAGGCACGAAATGTGGAATTCACAATGTATATTTATATAAAAGCTACATATAGCCCAAAATATACACGTAGATTGACATAAAAACAATAATCGACATTAAAGAAATGTTGCATGAGAAGCGGGAACTAAATTGACGATATCATTGGACATCAGATGTTGGTTCATATAAAATATAATTATATTATCGACATTTCTTATAAATAGCAGAATTGAAGACCCGATAGCAAACATATGATCGCGAATGAGGCAATTAAGTGAACTTCATATAACTGTCAGCAGAATTTAGGACATCTATGATGACAAGAAGAGTGAATAAATAAATATTAAAAGATCTCAGTGAGCAGAACATAAAGAGAAGCGCCAAACGATCGACAGAAATAGGACGTGTTAGAAATTAGAGGGACAGAAAGGAAAATAGAGAACAGCTCTTCGGCTGCTGGCCTGTGACAGGTTTAATTCGAAATAAATGTGGTCTGTCGCGTGGGAAACAGGCGGGAAGTTGGTGATAAATGCACACTTTAACTTTGCCAGTTTGGACAAGTAGAAACACGGTGCAAGTCGCACGCCCTGTCTCCTCGCGCGATCCCGTGGGCGAGGGAGTGTCTGATGTCTCGCTTTGAAATTATATCCAATTTCTCGTTTTCGTCAACCATCCAGTTCAGTCTAATGACACTCGTCAGAGTTGCATAACTCATACATACAATCAAACATATATGAGCGTGTGCGTGACTGCGTGCCTATCATCTTATCTGCCTACCTACCTACCTTTTACCTACCTCGGTCCCTGGTGCTCTATATATGACGTGAGTCATATATTATCATATATCATATATATCATTCTCTCAGCCGGCAAGCCCACTAACCATGATCCCGCCTAGGCAAAAACCAATGATATAACTTCTTTCTGAAGATTGCAGCATGCTCACCACTCAACCACAGCCCATTACACTGTTTACTACTAAACAAAGAACCGGTGATTTGAAAACATGATCATACATAATAGACAAAATGAACACTTAACAAGCACGACATTTCAAACTCTACTGCTGGGACAGAAAAAGCAATTCGAAAATATCAAATCTAAAAATTTACTCTTTCATAGAACAAACAGTCAGGGTTCAAAGACTCGACAGCAGACTGCGACAACAACAAATAAAACACACACAAAAAGCAGGAAATTCCAAACAGAAAGGGATAGGTTAGGTTCATTAGTTGGGGCCAGCAGGTAGGAAATCAATGGGGCGGATGTGGAAAAAAACGAAAATCAATAGTTTACATGATTGAAGGTGTCTGTGTCTACTGCTGTAATGTAATAGGGGAATAATGATTGCAGGGGGAATAATGGAGGATTTTTATGGGGAAGGGGATATAGAATAAAATTTGGACAGTTTCGTGAGGATTCTGCATGTCCTAATGAGCACGAAGGGAGAGCTGCTCGATGGGAGAGCTGCTCGAGGGGAGAGTTGATCTATGGAAGTGCTGATGGATGGGAGAACTTCTCGACAGGGGCGCAGAAAGGGGATTGGAAAGGGGGGGGGGAGAGGGGAAACTGGTCTACGGAAGAACTGATTATTCGCAGTGAGTGAAGGATATTTGAAGGAGGCCTACCGTAGACAGAGAAAAAGAAAAGCAAATGGGGAGGGGGGGGGTATACAAAGAGTAGAGAAATATAGATAAACTTATTCCGTTCTTAACATCTTTCAACAAAAGCTTAGTGTATTCCATAAGTTCGAAAAGTCTTATAACGATACGTAGTCTTATGGTAGATACAGCTGTTAGAATGTGGGGTATTAGACAGTCAATTTCCTTGGCGAGAAGTTTAGGTAACTAAATTTCATTCCTCACCGACTGTCGTTCCCACGCAATTCTTGCATCAATTTAATGAGGATGAGCCTACCCGAAAGCTGCACTGGTCGCAAAAAGCACACCACCACTGCTGAGAATTGATCCCTGACCACTGTCTTAGAAAGCAAGAGCACTAACAAATATGTCACCCCAGTACCAATAGCTCTTTATTAGACTAAACACGCTGTTCTTTTGGAGTCGGGTGATTTGTATTTCAAACAAATGAAAACTTTAACTTGATTAGAGAAATTAGACGTGGACAGTGACAATTTGTGGGTATTTTATAATGAGAAATAAACTAGAAAATTTAACGAAAACTGATGAAAAAGTGCAAATGGAAGGCAGAGAGATAAATTGCCTGGATGGCTCGGAGGAAGAACATAGACCCGATCCAAGACTGGTCATCATAAGCGAATCATGACTGCCCACTCTCATTGTTATGGCACATGCTGAAGACAATACGTATTTCAACAAAGCAAGAGTCCTTACTTGAAGCACTCAGTCTATGTGACGTGAAAGTAAATATGTCATCTAAATGAACATAAAACATTCTAGTCGACATTGTAGTGGTTAGGTACACTGATAACACCAGGCGAAAGATGTGCAGCAGAAATAAAGAGCATAATAGAACAAGCAAAAAGAAAATACTTGTTACAAAGTGTTATCATGAAAGGCAAGCAAGAAATATAACTCTATCCATCGATCATGTGCCATGCGGAAAAGCGTGGGCGGTCATGTTTTGTTATCTCACTCAATCACCAGAGTCGTGGATCAGCACAGTGTTCCTGTCTCGACCATGCCACGTGGCCAAGCCATCCAGGTATTTACTTCTCGGTCTTCCCCTTGGTCTCTTCCCTTCGATCTTGTCAGTTGTCACCAAGTTCTCCAAGTCATTTCTTCTCATAACATGCCCAAAACTTTGACTGTCTACGTCTAATGACTCTAATCAGTTTACGATCTTCATTTGTTTCTTGAAGGACGTATTCATTGGTTTTTCTGTCTGTTCATGGTATTCTCTGCATTTTACGCAGAAACCAAATTTCCACAGCCATCAGATGTTTTTCAGCTTGACTGCTCATTGTCCACGCTTCACATCGATACAAAAGGTTCTATGTAGCACTTCAACACTCTTTTTCTCGTTTCAATTGATATTTTTTATTATTGGTCAGTATGTTTTTCATCTTGCAAAGTACTACCTTCGCAATGGCAATTCTTGTTCTAATCTCTTCAAGGCATCTCCCATCAGATGTTATGACTGTTCCGAGATAACTGTACCGATTAACTTGCTTAAGAATATGCCCATTTACTCGTTTACCACATTATGGTATTTCCTTCTTCCCATTGGCGACCATAATCTGTGTCTTCTTACAATTCAATTCTAACCCTTGTTGTTCACTGTGTGCATTGTCCTATTGTACTAAATGTCGCAAGTTCTGTTCCTTGTCTACAATTAGGACGGTATCATCTGCATATCTAATATTGATGTATCGTCCCCCAATGTTGATTCCTTCCATATCTTCTATATTTCTGAAAATACTTTCGATGTACAGGGAAAAAAGATCTGGAGACATTACACATCTCTGTCTCTCACTTCCTTTAATAGGCTGATATTGACCTACTTCATTATCAATTCTGATGGCAGCTTTTTGTTTCCAATATATGTTTTTTTACAAGTCTAAGGTCTTTCCCATGTCGACATGTCTCACTTCATTGAAAGCCTTTGTGTAGTCAATAAAGCAAAGATATAGATCTTTGTTTACTTCGTTCAATTACTGTTCTCAGTATATACACATCATTTACTGTACCCTTGCCTTCTACAACCCACATTGTTCTTCTCCTATTTCGGGTTGTATTTTCTTCCTAATTCTTTGCATGGTAATTCTCAGCAAAATCGTCGTGATGTGGCTCATTATAATAATTGTTCGATGTTGATCACATTCCAAGGCTCCTGATTTCTAATCCACCAGTTTTACACAGATACATGGATAGTATGTCTTCACTTCTCGGATAAGGGCGAAAAATAAGAGGCCCAGTGTGTGCTGCAGACGTTAAAAATCCATAGCAGCTGGACATGGGAAAACGCAGGCAGAGTACACCTCTACGCAGGCTTCATTTCAAAATCATAAAAGTTACCAACAGAATACGTATGGCAGGCGTGATTCTGGTATACATTTATTTGTATCCTCGCTGGGGACACTGATTTCATGTACTGTGTTGAAACACGTCCTACTGTAATGTGTTGAAGGAAACTGAGACATTTGATTGATATAACGATGTACAATGCATGTGGTCTTTTACAGACAATCAAACATAAGCTGTGTTAAATCTTGGATAAGTAATCAAGAAACATGACAAACCCCGTGGATGGACAGAAAGATGGTTTGACATAAAAATATGAGAAATACTGTCATAATCACCACCACCACCACCACCACATCATCATCATCATCCTCATCGTCATCATTATCATCATCAGGCCAGTCAAAAATATCTGTCTATCGTAAGTCAGACGTCCTGCTTCTGTGGCTCTCATGTTTCTATTATCTATCTCATTTGGTTTGCATTCGCTTTGAACTCGAACGTGGTCTTTACAGGTACTATTACTTCTAGTGGTTGCCACTACTAGGGTGTGGACTGGACTGATTTTACCAGGGTTGCCACTTTTTTTTTTAACCAAAAAAAATAATCTAGAAACGGCTCAAACAACATTCATAAATGTCTAGATTTCGTTGGAAAGTATCTAGGAAAAATATCCAGATTGAGAAAGTAAGAAATTACCTATGTATTGATGTGACTGCCGGTCTCCCCGGCCAAGGTGTTTACGGCTTTCGCCGTAACCCAGTATATTCTCGTGAGTAACGCAGCTGCGCCCGAACCGGCAGTGGCTCGAGCCGCGCTAGTAACTTACGGGGGTATGTGAGCCGGTCGCTCAGAAAGCAATGACAAACTACTGAGCGTAATCTTTCCTAGTACATAAACAGCAGCTGAAAAATGCTGATGTTGACTGCAACGTCCTGTAAGGGATATGCAACATAAAAAAATTGATGTGACTTACCCTATAGAATCATGTCCTCATCTTCATTGATGTCTGTCTCACAAGATGCACTTAGCCTGGATAATGAAGTTGAAGCTTCAGATTCAAAATGACTCTGGCATGCTTTAGCTGTTCCAATTTCTTTTAATACACGATCAGGGAGCTGATAAGTTGAACAGCATTCTCCTGCTCTCATCAGGCCAAATCTTATTTTCAAGATAGCATTTAAGAGGTCAAGTTTCATCCCGTTTCTTAGTTTACATTTTGTATAATTCATAATACTGAAAACTCTTTCCACATAAGCATTTCAATGAGGTAGTATCGTGGCAGACATCGCACATTCAAAGAGCTCACAGAATGGACTGCTACCTGAGGCATCTTTAAATTGTCTTACTTCACTCCAAAAGGCTTCAGTTTCTGTTTTGTTTCTCCAGTCAACCAAATTTATTTTGGTTAACTGATATTCTGTTTCCGCCACACTATTATCAGTACCCCTAAAATGTCATAACTTGACAATATTTTTATATGGTCTTTACTGGCTGAAGTATGTTGTTAACAGAAAAGAGTGAAATACTTTTCATCTAAATTTTCAGGAAGTCTCTGCTTCAATTGCTTGAATAATGAGAGAAGAAAATCTTGACAGCGCTTTCTTAAGTTGTTCTCTTCATTTTCTGTTAACAGCCCTATTGTTTTTAAACCATCAATTTTTGATTCGATTTGGTATCCCAGGTATGGCTTAGGAGCCAAATAGCTATCTATAGTGCAAGTGAACAAGTCAACTTTCGAAGTTGGCATTATATGTCTTTCATCAATTGAGTGAAATAACAAAGTGCGATCATCAAGTAATTTAACTTTATCAACATTTTGAGATTCAAACAGTTTATTAACTTTTTACACTTCACTTAAAATGGGTTGTAAAAAGAGAAAGAGTGCCAAATTTTTTTTCCAGCACTGTACATTCCATATAGTATTTCAGCTGTGTAGCACTTTTCACTTTGTCTTGTTATTTCGAACTCCAACCATTGGTTCACAATTATTTCAACAGCTGGTTGAATTGATATCCATCTAGTTTTGCAATATGACAGAATTTTCAGTGGTGAGGAACTATCATTTAATGCTTTATATAAATTATGATATTGTTGTTGTCTGACACATGATTTGGAAAACCAGTTTCCAAATAAAGAATTACAAATTCCTAGGTAAACATTCTGATGAGGCATGTGATAATGCTAGCTGCAAGGAATGACACGCACATTTTATGAGGATTAAAGATGGGATATTTTCCTTAAATTTTGCATAAACGCCATGGTTGATACCAGCCATTATCGAGGCATTATCTGTACCAGTTGCAGCCAAATTCACATGAAAAAAATCACAAAGTCGGCATTACAGCAGTAAGTCGCAGCACAGTAAGTTTATAGTTCAAATAATGTTGTTATAATTTATGCGCCCTTTTACTCATCACCGGGGGGTTGCCAGATTATTAAGCGTTGACCCAAGTCAGTTCAAAGTTTAAATAATGGCAGTTACCATAATTTACGCGCGCCCAGACCAAACAAAAAATGGATAAATGACACCGAAAGAAAAGTAAAATCTAGAAAGTATCCAAAATATCCATCTCCAAATGAAAAGTATCTAGAATTGCATCCGGCATCCAAACGTCAGAAAACGGTATCCAGACGCCGGCAAAAACCTCTAGATCTGGATATAAAATATCTAGAATGGCAACCCTGGATTTTACGTGTGGATTAGCTTTACTTCCTCGCAGTGTCCCACGCCATCAGGCGAATCAATTCCGACTTTTGAAGTACTTGTAATGTACGTCCCCAAGTTATGGACGAGAAGTCAACATTTAATTTATTAATTCAAAATGAACCATTAGGTGAGATTTGTTTGTTCCAATCACCACTCACTCTCTCTCTCTCTCTCTCTCTCTCTCTCTCTCTCTCTCTCTCTCTCTCTCTCTCTCTCTCTCTCTCTCTCTCTCTCTCTCTCTCTCGCCAATGTTTCATATGTTTTGATTCATGTTAACGGCTGAGGACTAGAATCATAATATTCCAGAATCGTCGCCATATTTACTGTTTTTATAATGTTACAATCACCCATAATGTAACATTCTAATATATCCATGATCACAAAAAGACATAAAAAATAGCACATTCACACCAAACCTATGCTTTCAATGTCAAACTTGGATATTATCCAAATCACACTCTCGCAAAATCAACACATGTGAGATGAGATGCTTGAGAAGAGCTGCCAACTTAACAATCCGAGACCGAGTAAGAAATGTTATCAGACAGACAGTGGGGTCAATCATTCATTGTGCCACATATATTGAAAGACAGATCAAATGGTTCAGCCATCGCCTTAGAATGCAACACCATCAACTACCAGTCCTACATCAAAGAACATCTGCGACGAGAGCAAGAGGACGCCCGAGAAGAAAATGGATTGACGACATCAGAGACATTGTACAATGACACGGAATGACACTATCCAGTGCCACCCACCGGGTTCTGGAACGTCAACTATCCCTCCCCACGCTGCTTGACGACAAAGTGGAAGATGATGACGATGAATGTTACTACACCTTCGTTACATAAGTAATGGAGTAGTTACAGGTCTTGTGTAGTTACAAAACTGGTGTAGTTACTGAGCTTGTATAAACAATTAATCTTACCAATTGTCACGGCATGCTCCACTGGTTCCACTTTCATGATGTACCTAGAAACATCCACCGTCTCCTTAATCTGTCTTGGTCCAGTTTCGTTGTCGTGGCCTCATTCATAAATTAGATCACACGTTTGTGTTAATTAGCGTACCTGATATATTATACTAAAAATGGGTTTTTCGAGAATAATGATGACCTAAATCTGTCGACAAAGCACCTAGCGGTGAAGATAAGGGTTCAAGCTTTGACAGTTCAACTATTTCCCTCCATAAATATTTCCGAATTAAATTATTCTAGTTGAAAGAAACCGGAAATAAACACGAAGTCAACGTGACAGAAACCGGAAATAAAACTTTTGACCTGCGGATGGGAGGTGAGAATGCGGTGGTTTAACACACTTCCAGGAAAAAATTAAATTCCTAAATTAGGCGGACTAGTCACGGCTGAGCATTTATAGGGTGTAAATATCTCATGTGGAATACAAGGAGAAACCACTTCATTATTATCAGGAGTTACTCGAATATACTACCTACCTACCTACCTACCTACCTACCTACTTACCTACCTACCTACATATCTTTATGCAAACCTACATACACACCGAGCTAGCTACAAACTTAAATGCAAGATCTATTTATTTATATGTTTACCTACCCACCTAACTACCTATCCAACCTGCCTGCCCACACACGCAGATATACACACACAAGACACAGACAGACAGATAGACAAACAGACAGACAGACAGACAGACAGACAGACAGACAGACAGACAGACAGACAGACAGACAGTGTACAATCATATAAGCTAGCTGAAAGACATAATAAACAGGCAGGCAGATGTTGAAAAAAAGCAAGCTGGAAAGGAGTCAGACACACAGACTGGCAAACAGACAGACACAGACATAAGCTCAGGTCTGTCTTCTGTGTTTCTGTAAGATAAAGTCACACACTCCTATCTTGGAATTACAAATCCACTATGACACCATTGTGTTGCTGTTTTTCTCTACATACTTTGGTAGTGTTCCGAATCACAGCTAGAATATTCATACGCCCGCTTCTCAAAAGCGTGGTTACTATGGCAACTGCATAAACAGATTCGTTATTAAAGATCTGATATCTTGGAGCAGAGAGTTTGGATTGGAATGTGTTCTGACAATTCAAAATAAGGATGTTGATAACTTATACAGGCGAATATTTATAAACTGGAAAAGAATATCCAGTTCTGGCTGCGTTCTCTTAAATATATTTTTGTGTTTGTATTTGGCTTCTCAAAAGTCTGGTATTTGTTAATAAAACTCGGTTGGCACCGGAGACGTTTTATTGAGCAGATATTCCGAGAATATTAAGGCGCAGGGCGAGCATCAGGCGCACTAGGAAAACCAAAGTGACAAGGAGAGGTCTCGACAGGACCAGGTAAACATCCGTGGAAAATATTAAATCTTCTCTCCTTCTTTGCAATGTCAATTTTACTTTTTCAATCCTTTGGCCTGTCAATCTATTTATTACTCTCTCGCTTTTGCAAATGTCAGTGCTATTGGGAAATGAAAGGAAGAAATAGATTTCCACTGTAATAATGCCCAAAATCTGCTTCATGTAAATAGTAGAAAAAAACTGAATTGATAGCGTTAATAAGCCATTGTTGGTGTCTAAATGGGGAAAGATAGATAGATAAGATATCTGGTGATTAGCGTATCAGATGCTTGGATATCGTCAGATTATTCTGTTTATGTGCTTGAAATGTTTACTTTTGATGAATGAAAGAGGTATAAATCTACGTCGCTTTACTCCAATTAGCGTATTGATTAATGTTTACTTTTGATGAAAGAAAGAGGTATGAATCTATCTCGCTGAGCCCCAACTAGAGCGGTGATTAATGTTTACTCCTGATAATAGAAAGTGATGACAAATAATGTTACTGCATCGTATTTACATAAGTTAGTAGTTACAGAACTGGTGTAGTTACAAATCTTGTGTTGTTACAGAACTAAAGTAGTTACAGAGCTGGTGTAAATAATTAATCTTACCAATTGTCACAATATCTCTTTTAGTCCCAGCTAGTATGGTGATTGCCGGCTTCCTGGCCTAGAGGTTAGCGACTTTTCTCCGTAATTTCGTATACTCTCGTAAGTAACGTGACGGCGGTGAGAATCAGCAGTGGTTTAAATCGCGTCGGTAACTTACGGGGTATGTGAGCCGCCGCTCAGAAAGCAATGGCAAACTACGGAGCGTAATCTTGCCAAGAAATCAACAATCAACTGAAAGATGCTTTGCAGACAGCGATGTCCTGTAAAAGATATGCAAAAATTTTTTGTTTAGCATGGTGATTATTGTTTACTGTTGTTAGATGGGTAAGAAATTTCCAGGTCGGCCTCTACTACAGCCCAAAGATGAGTGTAAGCGGGACATGTTTGGACAAGACATTGATCTTGCACCTTGGGAGCAAATCGCCGCTGATCGTGTTGCATGGCGTGCAAAGATCAGAAATGGAATAAAGACACAGGATAAAATGATTGCAGATAGGTCACACACCAAGCGTGTAAGACGTCAGATAGTGCGTGATGGTGGAAATGACCATTTGTTCACACGCATCCATTGTGGACGAATACTTACCGCGCGAATTGGTCTGATCAATCACATATACTACCGCCATGGGTTGCCTTTTTTGAAGCACGATATAACAACCTACCGTCTGTAAATACGGTAAGGTGCCAGTTGTGTTAAGTGAAAGAGCTAAGAATCTAAGTCGCCGTGTCACAACTAACTTGGTGATTAATGTTTATTCATGTTAAGTGAAGGGAATAAGAAGATATGTCATCTTGCTCCAAATAACGTGGTGATGATTGTTTTGTCCTGATATATGAAAGGGGAAGAACATGTATCTCTTGGCCCCAACTAGCATGGTGATTAATGTTTACTTTCGAAAGATGATAGATAATCTGTGTCGCTGTGTCCCAACTAATGTGGTGATTAGTGATTACTGCAGCTGGACGACAATATTTAATCATATTGTCAACAATCCAACACCAACTGTAATGCTGTGTTCAGAGACGGTGGAAAGAACGCAGGCAATGAATTACCTGGGGATACGGTAACCCTCTGTATTTCTATGATGTATCTGTTTGTCTTTGATTGCTTTCTTCTGTTCGGTTGTAATATCAATGTGGTTTGCATGTGCATAGTGTTCCATTAGTGCATTTGCAGCCTTTTTTCCTGTAAGCAAGGCATTTCCTTGTTTAATTGTTATTTGTTTGTTTCTTGGTCCTTCATTGTTCATGGCTTTCACTAGTTTCCATAGTTTGTTTCCATCCCTGTCAAAATTCAGGTTTTCTGTTTTTTCCCTCCAACAATCTCTTGTTGTTTGATTTACTGTTCTTTTATATTTTGCTGAGATGGCTTTGAGAGAGATGTTTGCTTCAATTGTTTGTTCTCTCTCTGCTGTCTTCCTGGCATCTTCAACTTTGTCCTCCAAACTTTGTAGTTCTTCAGTCCAGTATGGTTTGTAATTTTTCCTCGCTCCTCTTGGAATAGACTCAGTGGCTGCCTGTATTATTGCTCTGTTTAGACTTTCCACCATTTGCTTCATGTTGCCATATCGTGTATTTATGTTTTCACAATATTTGTCTGTTAGTATGGCAAATCTGTCCCAATCTGCTCGTTTGTAATTCCAGCGGGGCAAGGGCTTTTGCTCCTGTGGAACATACTCCATATTCATTACAAGCTTGATTGATCTGTGGTCACTACCTGCTAATTGGTCCAGCACATGGCGATCGATTTTGTGGAGGATGTCTCCTGTGCAGAAAGCTAAGTCTGGAGTAGAAGTGGTAAGCCATCTTCTGGAGTAGAAGCTCGGTGTGTCATCCGCTTTGTTGAGTAGATGGAGATTTGAGTCTATTTCCCAATCCTCCAATTCATCTCCTCTTTTGTCAGTATCTGGGTATCCCCATCTTTCTGAACGGCTATTAAAGTCTCCGACAATAATGCAGTTTGTGTCAGTTATTTTCATGTTTGAGAGTGTAAGGTCCTTATCTGCTGGGCTATACAGATTGTAGATTCTTAATTTTACGTCCTTTATCATTATATCAACACCTATAATTTCCGTTTGTTTGTCAGAGATCACAGATACTTCGCTGCAAGGTATTGTATTTCGTGTAAGTATTAAAACTCCTCCTTTGTGTCCTTCGCGGTCGAAACGTGTGGCCTGATATCCTCTGACTGAGAATTTGCGATTGGCGTTGAGGTGTGTCTCTTGAATGCATGCCACATCTATTCTATCTTTATGAAGACGCGGCGTTAGGGAGTCTTTCTTCTTGTAAACTCCTTCGGCATTCCACTGTAGTATGTTGAGTGTCCGGGGTATTTGGTCAATAGCTCTTAACCTACTCCTCTGTGCCTTGACTCCACAGCACAGGGGAAGGTGACCACCAGTAGTCATGGGTGGACCCCCTCGAGGCAGGGGGCCCGGCACTATCGCCGCCTGATGGGACTTCACGGGATTAGCACCATAACGATTAATTTTGATTTGTGACATCATGAATTAAGTTACGTTGCACTGCTTTGTCAAGCCTGTAGCTCAGTACATCCGATTTCGACAAGCATTTATTCGGGATGCTTTCCCTAGCCTTTGACTGTCCCCAGTCTACCTACAAGGCAGCAGGTTTTACGTTGCACTGCTTTGTCAAGCCTGTGGCTTAGTACATCCGATTTCGACAAGCATTTATTCGGGATGCTTTCCCTAGCCTTTGACTGTCCCCAGTCTACCTACAAGGCAGCAGGTTTGTGTGTCTCTTCGTCTGGTCCCTCTACCCTTGACCTGTCCAACATGGGTGGCCCTACCAGTAGCTGTGCTACCGTCGGCATAGCTCTTGGGGTCATTGGGACGCACAAGCCCCTCTACCTCGTCACGGTGGACACACAGCAGAGGGGCACATCCTTTTCAGTTTGCATCCAACTAGATAGAAAATGCAGACAAGAAAATCCGGCTGCTGTTGAGGCTGAAGTACAAGCGTTGATTTTCGAGAATTCGCTAGACAGTGATGCGGTCATCTACACAGATGGGTCGGTCGTCCGACATGTGAGAAGCTCGTGGGCCTTTACAGCTGGGGCCGGAGGGAGAATTGTGAAGGAGGACTCTGGTGCTTTCACTGAAACCACAAGTAGCCTGACCATGGAAGTCATGGCAGTAAGTAAAGCAATAACATGGCTCGAGACACAGACATTCACTAGGGCTTGTTTCCTTAGCGACTCAATGAACATGATCAAGAGGATAGAGGAGGGGTCGATCCGAAGAGAATGGTTGCTGCCTCTGAAGCGGTCTCGGCTGGCAAAGATTAGTTTCATCTTCGTGCCAGGGCATGCGGGAGTACAAGGAAATGAGCGGGCTGACAAGCTCGCAGGTGAGGCTACTGTGGAGGGCGGACGCGCCATGGACCAGGCTGACATTCTGAATGCTCTACGAGAAGTGAGACTTTTGCAAGAACCAAGTGATGACTGTGAATCTACAACAATGGCCAGAATGCGAGAGCAGCAAATTAAAAGAGGGGTGGCCAA
The DNA here is from genome assembly GCA_014155875.1 of Cepaea nemoralis. Lineage (NCBI taxonomy): Eukaryota > Metazoa > Mollusca > Gastropoda > Stylommatophora > Helicidae > Cepaea > Cepaea nemoralis. The sequence continues at coordinate 301,005 of JACEFZ010028006.1, read as the reverse complement.
ACAAGAACACTATGCAGGAAGCCAAAGAAGATTGATAAACCAACACAGAACTGGCGTCGTTAGCCGCTACACGCTGCGGGATTTGCTGAGGAGGGGATCCGAGCACTTATGGACTGAATGGTCCGATGTGCAACGTGGATGATCTGTCGACTAACTAACTAACTAACTAGCAGCTGGACGACAGGCGTAAGAAAATGTGTCGCTGTGTCCCAACTAATGTGGTGATTAGTGATTACTGCGGCTGGACGACAGGAGTAAGAAAATGTGTCGCTTTGCCGCAACTAGCATGAGTATTACTGTCGAGTTCTAATAGAAATAAGGCCCATTTGCCGTAACTAGCATGGCGATTATTCTGGACTCCTGAAAGATGAAAGATCCATGCGCCCGGGTGTTACTGTTGACCCCTGACAGATAAAACGTCTCTTTCTCCCATCTAGAAATTGCGGTTACTATAATTTCCCGACAAATAACAATTCTCTTTGCCCCATCTAGCATGGGGATTACGGTTGACTTCTGATAGATTAAAGGTCTCTTGGCTACATCTAACGTGGTGATTAATGTATAGACCTGATAGATGAAAGAGGTCAGAAGCGTGTCTCTTGCCCCACCTAGCGTGGTCATTAATGCTCTTCTATTACAATTGGTCTCCGTGGCCAAAGGCTTGCGAACGTGGTTCGTGAGCAGGGTACCAGGCGTTAGAAACTCAGCCGCGACCGATTTGTGCAGAAGACCGTGTCGCGTTGTGTTATAACGTGTTGGTATAGGAGCCGGTCGTTCAGAAAGCAATTGCAAACTACTGAATGTAATAACTTGCTTAGTACATCAACAGCAGCTGAAAAATGCGGGTGTTGACTGCAACGTCCTGCAAGGGATATGCAAAAAAAAAAAAAAAATTATAGCGTGGTTTTCCAACCAAGTGGAGATGTTTCTGAACAGTAGGGCTCCAAGGGTCGACATACACACACAATAGATACAATACAGCTGGAAAAAAAAACAATCTGCAAATGATGTGAAAAACTCATCAAATGAGAATAAATGACACCTGTATTTTAAAGTACAATATAAATGAAAAATAAGATTACCTTTCGCCGCATATGTAAAGACACAAAATGCTACCCAATTAAGTAATCGCAAGGATTACATCTGAGAACAAAGCAAACATTTATCCCAGGGAAGTTTTACTATCTTAAAAGAAACTGACAGGGTCTCGCGTTTACATATGTATAAAAGAAGACACGAGTAGTTAAATAATGAATTATTCTTAAGTAATATCTCATATAATAAAAGAAGAATTCAATATGCCTGTATGCTTAGTCCCATCACAGAACACTAACCAACTCTAGAATATGCTAGACATATGTAATTTCACGTCTCACGCTGCCTGGGGGATATCAAGGTATATGATTTCACACTCACAGACACACAGACACAGACACACAGACACAGACACAGACACAGACACAGACACACACACACACACACACACACACACACACACACACTGCCGAACACGTCCAGGTCTCTCCACAGATATCGTTCCTTGATGTTCTGGATAAACTCTTCTGATGATATCCCTCCATGCCACATTTCTCTCGGCCTACCGCTGCCTCTTTCCCCACTGATAATTCCTGTCTGTCTGTCTGTCTGCCCACCCGCCCGTCCGTCCGTCTGTCTGTCTGTCTGTCTGTCTGTCTGTCTGTCTGTCTGTCTGTCTGTCTGTCTTCTCTTCACATGACCAAAGGATTCTGTTTGTCTGTCTCTTTAATTGTATATAATGGTCTACTTTATTGAGCCTCTTCCAGTCAAGATTTGTTAGTTCCTCTGATAGTTCAAGGTATACACAATATCCGTCTCAGGAACTGTATCTCCGTTGCTTTAAAACCTTTCTTTCAGTCGTGTTCCATGATTCACTGCCATCCAGTAAAGCAGGTTCTATATAACAAATCAATAAACTCTTTCTGACATTCAGTAATACTGACATACTCCATAACATACTTTTCGTTTTCTGAAATTCTGCTTTTGCTTGACCTATTATGTTCTTTATATCTATCTCACATCTTCCATCTGATATTACAACTGACCCTCACTCATGGTATGTCCTTTACAGGACGTTGCAGTCAACACCAGCATTTATTAGATGTTTTTGATTTACTAGGCAACGTTAATTCAGTAGTTTGCCATTGCTTTCCTAACAGTCGACGTCTCATACCATCGAAATTAACGCATAGTGGTCTATATCGAAAACGCCCCCGGATGATTTCTAACTCTCGACTTGGTATGCTGGTTAATTGTTAAACGTATTTTAACTGTTCCCTAAGTCACAGCCCAGGGGTACTCCTAGGTATTTCGATTTCTTTTGTCATCACAATACTTAAAAACCAGGAACAGCGGAATGCTAATCATGTCAATTTGTCACATTAACTATCCTTTCCCGTTATAATGGAAGGGATGCAAAACAAAACACGGGCAGAAATGTTAGAAGCTTAGTTTGCATTTGTTGAAGATTAAAGGACAAAGAATGCAATGTTTATATTGCTCAAGGAGAAAATCATGCAGATGAAAAAGAACGTACATTTTTAGATTAATCAGAATCTTTTGAGAATGTAAGACATCAGGACCGTTGGGATATTTTGCTTGAACAGACTGGAAATGCCTCAGGGTACTAAGGAATATACATCTGCCATTAGATATGAAAGCGAATACAAGAAATTTAGAGTAGTTAATAGAGGAGTTAGACAAGGATGTCTTTTATATTCTGGCCTTTTCAACATTTGCAGCTAGACAGACTAGCCAGGCATCTGGTCGTCTTGACTGACCATAGTTTGTTGAATGGAGTTATGCCTGTCCTTAGGACACAGCCTGGGCTGAATTTAGAGACCGCGGGTTACCCATGCAACAACTCCCTAACTCGGTCTGCCTAGTTTACTCCAGAGGAAAGGTAATATCAATACATTTGGAAAAAGACAGGCTGCAGAAGCTGCCGGATTAGCCAAGCAAAGCTCTAACTGTCCGCCTGTCAGGGTTCCCATTCTAGACCAGTTGCCGACCAAGGCTTAGTGCCTGGTCTGCCCTGTCATGACATTTAGTCTTAGGTTGCATTTCCTCGCACTAGGGTAAGGCTTGTGTCCTCTCAATTGAGTGTTTCGGCAAGATCATCATCATCATCAAGTGCCCTGCCAGCTGGCGTAGGCGTTTATGACTATCCACAGATCTCGGTCTTTGGTTTTCTGGATCAACTCTGCTGTTGATATTCCGCCGTGCCACCGTCTCAATCCATCCAGCATCATTTCTCTTGGTCTGCCTCTGCCTCTCTTCCCCTCGATCTTTCCAGTTGTCACGATGTTCTCCAATGCCTCTCTTCTCATTACATGACCAAAGAAAGCCGTTTGTCTCTATCTTATTGTTGTATATAGTGTTCTAGTTTCATTAGCCTGTTTCAGGCAGTCGTTGTTAGTTACTCTGGTAGTCTAAGGAATTCGCAACATTCGTCTCAGGAACCACATCTCTGTTGCTTCTAATTTCTTCTTAATTTGTTCATTAACATTCCAAGATTCACTGCCATACAGCACAACTGCGGCAAGATAATACCTAGAAATATCGAACAGCATTCTGGAGTTAACGCTGAAAGCCAAAATATTACTAATCTGAAATAAGCCGATGATAATTTTAACAGCAGTCTGAAAGTAATAAATAGTCAGCAAACCATTCCATGCAAGGTGGTATAAGAAAGCGAAAACAAAAAATTAACATTCAACATTATCAAAACTAAATGCATGTTAGTTACGAAGAAAGCCCACATTTAGATTTGCTCTCTGTATATTTTGATATTATTTTCCCTCTAGAGTAAACTAGGCAGGGCGAGACAGGGATCATGCTGCATGGGCAACAGATGATCTCTACAATTCAGCCAAGGTGTACGTTATGGAAAGGTATAACTTGATCTCTGGTCCCCGACATGGGTTGTAGTTATTATGCCTTTTTTAAAGCACAATGTAAAAAAAAACACTTTAGCATGTCAAGACGGCAATGGGCCAGCAATATTGAAATGGTGCAAAATCCAACGCGTAAATCGTTTCCAACATCTAGACTCAGTATCTGACATTTGATAAAAGATGTGACACAGAAGCTATAGACAGAATCACTATATCAAAAGATTCGTTAAAAAAAGAGCAAATTAGCGACATCACGAATAACAGAAATATCACAAGTTCGAAAATCGTTGAATGAAATGTTGTGTGAGGCCTGTGTCTCTATGTGGGCTCGAATGTTTAGTAACTGACAGCTTACGGAAAAGTTGTGTGTGGCTAATTCTTCTGAATTAGTGCAAGCGAATGTTGAACATTTGAGCAATGAAATAGTGAACAAGCTGGAGGTTAAGGAGATCTGGTTCTTGAGAAGTTTGTCTAGAATATCATGGACAGAGCAGAAAACATAGGTTGAGATACTAAGAGCTGCGGGTATCACAAGATCACTTATCAATAGCAATAGGAAAAAAAAATACAATTTATGTGGCAAACGACTAGAAGAGACGGGAGAGAAATAATATCTACATGTGAGGAAAATATAAGGCTAGAGAGGGAGAGGAAGATAGAGAAAGATGCAAGTGGACAGTTTAAACTCAGTTAACAAGTTATTACTTGTATAATAGTATAAGCAATTCCAACTTCATTAAAACATCAGTTGACCTAAGTGAATGGGGAATCATGACCGTCAATGTTCTCCAGACCACACACACACTGGAGAAGGAAGCAAATAGATAGATCCTTCAAGAATGAAGAGGATAACAATTAAGAGGAATAGTGTAGACTTTGTTAGTTAGTTGCATTATACGTAAGTTTACGTTCAGTAGTTTACCATTGCCTTCTGAACGACTGGCACTCAATTATTGTATGAAAACCCACCTGCATCTGTGTTTCGAACGCGGTAAGAGGGAATACCAATTGCGCCCACAACCTCTTCGCCAGTGTAGGCTTGCGCAATCTAAAATCCTTCGTCAGTTACAGATAGAAGAGGAAATCTGGAAAGCAATTACGCAACCAACCTACGACAGAATGCCTGTAGTATACGGAAGAAGCGACGAGACCTCCTAGTAAATCTTCTGGTCTGTGAATCACTATGATGTAAACATACTATCAGTGTTGTTGCTTCCATTATGGTATTCCACAAATCACAACTGGGTTATTTGTTGATGTGATTCTTTGGGCATAAAGAGTGAGTTCAGATATTAAAATGTTATGTGTCCTCTGCAGGACGTCGCGATCAACCGCAGCATTTATTGGCTGTTTTCGATGGACTAAGCATTGCTTTATGAACGGCTAACGCCTCGCATCCTCGAAATCAACTCAAAGCTGTCTGCTTCCAAATCGCCAGCAACTGATTTGGAAGCCTCGACTCGCAATGACGTGGAATCAAGAAACTGAGCGTCTCACTACCCCTTAACGGATTAAGTGCCATGGACCGATTAATAGTTTTAATCGACTTCCCGTATCTGCAATGGTCTTATATACAATAGTTTTCTCTAAGCAACCCTCATTAATTTGACATATAATACAACATGTCAGCTGACATATAACAACCGTTAAGTCATAACTGTGACACACCCCTACAACCTATTTCCCGCCATCCACTTTTGTTTGTCCCAACCCTACTTTTTTGTTTGGCAGTGAATCTGTTAATTACATCGCCGGAATTTTAACTGACGAGCCGGTAATGAGTTTTAGAACAAAGTGAGGATAACTAGCGAGACTCTATGTCTCGTGAAGACGTCAGCTTTAGGCCAAGCAATGTTTCAGAGACACGAGGCGAAGTCGTGGTGAATAAAACAAACAAGCCACACGTTTCAATGAAACACTGTTTTAGGATAAATCCATGGACAAATAGTTCCTCGGAGCCCAGGCCACGCTCTATCTAACAGTTATTGATTGTCGACCTAGCGTAACATTGATAACATTTCCCTTAATGAGGAGAGAGAGAGAGAGAGAGAGAGAGAGAGAGAGAGAGAGAGAGAGAGAAAGAGAGAGAGAGAGAGAGAGAGAGAGAGAGAGAGAGAGAGAGCGAGGGAGGGAGTCACACACACACACACATACACACACACACACACACAGACAGACAGCGATGGAGAGATTGCAGACAGGGAGAAAATGCTGATGAACGAGGAAAAATTAGAACAAGGAAGAAAGAACAGGGCACAAACTATTTGAAAAGAAAAATAGTAAGAATATTTGTGAAAGCGGGTGCTAAGGGACACGTTGCGTAAGATTATTGACAAACCGTGTTGAGAGGTCTTAAAAACCCACGACAAAATAAACAGCGGCCATAAGGGAACGAGCGAATGGAGAGAGAGAGAGAGAGAGAGAGAGAGAGAGAGAGAGAGAGAGAGAGAGAGAGAGAGAGAGAGAGAGAGAGAGAGAGAGAGGGAAAGGGAGAGGCAACGAGAGTGCGTGGATGACAGGAGCGACAAACAAAACGAGTGAGGGAGGGCGAGCAGATTCAAAATGAAACGAGAAGATTCTGCTGGGAGCCGGCCATGTTGGGCGTGCTGGCCGACCAGGGTGGATTCTGTTAATGTTATCTGTATTGAGCATGGCATAGGCGGATATTTGAAATGTTTTCTAATAGTTCTTGTCTGCGGGATTACTTGGTTATTGGAATGGATGTGCCGCTAAATCACGGGGCTCATCGACCAGCTAATCAAGATTCTGAAAAACTGGGCTTTCAGCGACTCGTATCTTTTCATTAGAGCTCATGGGCTAGCGTGCGCCCGCACACACACACGCACACACATACTCACTCACGCAGCCGTACACACATCCAAATATTCCCAGACGCTGCCGATCTTCATTTCTATACGCCCAAATACTTTTACTCCCTGGCGCACAGAAGAGCGCAAAGGGAATATTTCATTTGAGTAATCCCATTTGCACACACATTCGCACACACGTACTCACATACGCAAACATGCTCAGCTAAAGCCATTTTCTCATATACTTCACAATATCACATACAGCATAATGGGAAGTTCTACTAAAGCAAATAATCTACATGCGGATTGAACACACCTCTATACATGGCAGCTGAATTATTTCTGCACGGAAGTGTACGCCCTTTGTGACAATGCTTGGTTTTTAGTGCTTCGTCTTCAATGTACACGTGCACCGTCTTAAGTGCTGATGTCTTCCCCGACCATTTGGAGAAATTGTTACCAATGTAATTCGTAATCCCGCATACAGCGTCCAAAACACAGCTGCAGGCTATTTGGAAGCAGACGGCATTGCGTTGTTTTCCATACAAAGGTATGAGTGTCGATCGTTCAGAAAGCAATGGCAAACTACTGAAAGTTAACTTGCCAAGAAATCACAAACATCCTAAAACGCTTTGGGTTTACTGCCACGTCCTGAAAAGGATATGCAGCTAACTCTCTTCTCCCATAGATCACACAAGGAGAGCCTCATCGCTGTGTACATCCTTAATTTAATGTGTACACAATGTGAAATTACACAATGTGAAATTAATGTGTACATACTAAACCAGAGACACACCACATACTGCCATAATTATCTCCTAACAACATTTGTGGGTTTAATAAGGTAAAAAAGGAAAGGCCCATGTCCCACACCATCACACATATTGGATATATGATGTTAGCCCCATGTTTTAAACCCACTAGCAATCTGTGGGTGGTATGGTCAACACAATGCCAGCCTCCAAATACTCGCCATACCATTTCCTGGTACACATGTTAGACTAGCTGTTTAGATGTTGCAAGTCATTTATAAATATTCAATTACAATTTGGGATGCCATATTGCAGTGGTTCTAAATATTTTTTGGTCATGCACCCCTTCACCATATGTTCAGAACATCATTTCCCCTCTTTCCTATTTCCTCCCTATAACCCCATCCCCACCCCTACACAGTATACGTGAAAATGGAAGCTAAATTTAATAAGACATACTATAACAAGTCTAGATGTCTACAAAAAAAACGTGATTTGCGGGTCTACTTACGTTATAAAGCAGATTACAGAAGGTCGAGAAGTGCAGAGCCGTAAAGTCCATCCACCCATCATGTGCCATGCCGATAAGCGTGGGCGGTCATGTTTTGCCATCTTACTCGATCACCAGAGTCATGGATCAGCTCCGTGTTCCTGTCTCGACCATGCTACGTGGTCAAGCCATCCAGGTATTTATTTCTCGGTCTTCCCCTTGGTATCTTCCCTTCGATCTTGCCAGATGTCACCAAGTTCTCCAAGTCATTTCTTCTCATAACATGCCCAAACAATTTTTGACTGTCTACGAAAAATGACTGTAATCAGTTTACGATCTTCATTTTTGCAGGACTTGTTCATTGCTTTTTCTATCTGTTCACGGTATTCTTTGCATTTCCTCACAAACCACATTTCCACAGACATTCAGATGTTTTTCTGCTTGACTGCTCATTGTCCACGCTTCACATCCATACAAAAGTATAATTTCTATGTAGCACTTCAACACTCTTTTCCTCGTTTCAATTGATATCTTTTTTATTGGTCAATATGTTTTTCATCTTGCAAAAGGCTACCTTTGCAATGGCAATTCTTGTTCTAATCTCTTCAAGGCATCTCCCATCAGATGTTATGACTGTTTCGAGGTAACTGTACCGATTCACTTGCTTAAGAATATGCCCATTTACTCATATATCACATTGTGGTATTTCCTTCTTCCCAGTGACGACCATAATCTGTGTCTTCTTACAATTTACTTCTAACCCCAGTTGTTCACTGTGTGCAACAACCGCATCTACTAAATTGTGCAGGTCCTGTTCATTGTCTGCAATCAAGACTGTATCATTTGCATATCTAATGTCAGTGATGAACCCCCAATGTTGATTCCTTCCATATCTTCTATATTTCTGAAAATTTTTTCGCTGCACAGGGAAAAAAAGATCTGGAGACATTATACATCCCTGTCTCACACATCATTTAATAGGCTGATATTGGCCTACTTCATTGTCAATTCTGATGGCAGCTTGTTTCCAATATATGTTTTTTACGAGTCTAAGGTCTTTTCCATCAATCTATAGATCTTCAAGCATCCTTATCATGTCGACATGTCTCACTTTATCGAAAGCCTTTGTGTTGTCTATAAAGCAACGGTGTAGATCTTTGTTTACTTCTATAGAACGTCCAATTACTATTCTCAGTATATACACAGCATTTACTGTACCTTTGCCTTCTACAAACCCACATTGTTCTTCTCCTGTTTCGGGCTGTATGTTTTTCCTAACTCTTTGCATGATAATTCCTAGCAAAATATTCGTGATGTTGCTCATTATACTAATTGTTCGATGCTGATCACACTCCAAAGCTCCTGATTTCTTCGGGATTGCAATAAATATAGAATTACTTAAAGTATAGAGGGAAAAACAATATCAAGTTTTCGGTTCATGTATTAACGCGATCTTGAAATAATCTTAATCCCCCTCCCCCCATGGAAACCCTAAAATTCCTCACCGGTTGAGAACCACTGCCCTATAGCATGTTCAGATTCCCCCATAGTATTGGGTCTGGCCAGTGAGAACAAGAATTCTCGCCCCGATGGCGACTATTAAGCTGACAGACAAACATTGTGGCTGGCAAAGTTATGGTCATGCAGTCACAAGTAACTTATTTATCACACACATCATGTTAAGTGCATTGTCGATGTATCTTTGTAGAATCGTAGCCTGCCTGAATGTTTGTTTGCTGCAGACATGTGAATAACCAATATTGCCATTGTTAATTTATACGTTGCTGACCCGAATTACTGTTCTGTTACTTATCGACTTTAACCTCCGGACCCTGCACCTGCCGGGGTCAAAATAGTGCAGTGACTAGCATGCTAGCCTGGCGGCTCACTGGTTATATATTCGAATCCTCCCTTCAGACGTGGGTTTTCTCCCGTAAGCGGAGGTTTTCCCCTTTGATTTGAGTTGCCAGGTCGAAGAAAAATGGCTGTTATCTTCTTTATTTGATTCAGCGCCGAAGGATAATATATCGCCTCCCATTTGGACAGAAAGACGCCATGTTTCATGGTGATATTTGGTTTGTTTCGTGGCATCTTACACAATTTCAATGCTCAGTGAATGGAAATTTACCTGATAACATTTGTTCATTTGATTGTGTACAAGTTTGGTCCAAACCAACTGCTTGTGTAGCACGAATCAGTTAAAAACGTTCAGATTATGTATTCTGCTGCCCAAGATATTACCAGCATTCTTCTCTAAAACCACATTTCTATGACTTAATTGGGTTTCTTCTTTGTTTGCTAACTGTCCGCGACTCAACGCCACATGTTAATATTGATTATAAATAACATACAGTGATTCTGTTTCTAACGTCTAACTACAGGAATTTACTGCATAAGACATATCATAGACCCATGTTATGTATAACATGAAATAATTCTTTTTCGAACTTCTTACTACATGAGCTTATTGCATAACGTGAAAAACAAGATGTGTATCTAAATACAAAGAAACAATAATGGCAACCGATAAAACAAATATGGCTAGAGATATATTTAAATAACGAAGATACCAAAAAATAGATTGCACGATTTATTGCCTGGCGTAACCGCGTCACATCGTCAGGTACATACACACAATATAAACTAAAGCCATGGGATCAACATAGAGAAATTACAGAATGAGAGTAGTTGTGAATATCTAGGCTCAGCATTGAAGGCGATGTAAATGTGATGACGTAAATTACAACAGGAACATACGTTGCTCTACAAAAATTAAAGTCATTAAATATTGATAGATTTGAACAGACAGAATAACAAAAGTAAGAAGATTAGGGGAATGAATATTTCCTGTAACAACAGTTGAAAGTGAAGCGAGTATATTTGACAGATCACCCGGAAAGCACATATCCCCTTTGAATATCAGTGATACAGACAATGATTGGAAACTTTCTGAATATTTATTTTGGCGTTTGCAAGCTTTCAACTCAAGCGTAGTCCATACACGTGCTACTACTTCTAGTGGCTGATTATTGCGTGTGGAATAGCTATCCCAGTTACCAGTATCACTGACCATCAGACGAACCCACTCCGATTTCTGAGGTACTTGTATTTTACGTCCCCAAGTCAATCACGAGAAGTCAACAATTTAGTTAACTGACCGGTGTAGGGGTTGAACCCGTTACCTTGGCATCAACACTCCGGAAGTTTAAGAAAGTGGGCTCTTATCCATTCGGTCATGCTGATCTCCCCATTTTTGTACATGCACAAGTGAGAACAAATAATTATGGAGACTGGTGTACCAGTGCTGCGGAGAAGAGGCAGACCACAACGTAGAAGAATTACATATACCATAGATCATTTACACAATACAGCAACAGAAGCCTGACTCCAGGCTTACGATGGGAAACGTGAATAGTCTGTCAGGGAGTCAATATAGACACTGGATGCTGTCCTGTAATGTCACAAGACAGATGATACTATGTCCAATTAGTCACCATGAATGCATTGGTTTCTTCTGCTTCTCGATGTTCTTGATACATACGCCTTTCAAAGACTAATTACTTTAATTAGCAACTTCCTGAAATACCAAACACAGCTTCAAGTGCCTACAAACTGGCACATGGGAAACTAAGAACATATTATCTCATGATTTCCTATCATCACATGTTCTTCTTCTCTCACCCTTTGGGGCACGAACCCTCACACAATGCACTTTGCACTGTCGTAACCTAATCTATCACATCGTGTAACTAGATCTTAGTGTAATAAAATTGACTGGCCGAGTGGCTAGAATGCCGGATTCTCCTTCGGGAGACCCGGGTTCGAATCCTCGGTAAGGTGTGGTGTCTTTTTCTGTCGGGGGAAAAAAAAAACAACCCTAACCTGCACAGTTCGCGGCGACTGCACTAGCCAGGCGGCCTTAATTCCTCAGGCTCATACCACCCCCCCACCCCCATCCCCGCCCACCCGCCATACACCGCAATGTACACTTTGTTGGCAGTAAATGACATTAAAAAAACAAACAAACCAGAAAACGAAAATATTTGAGCCTCTTAGATTATTAGTCAACTGTCAAAACTGTCATTTACTGCCAATATAGTACCTTGCGGTGTATGGCAGAGGGGTCTTTGAGCCTGAGGAATTAAGGCCGCCTGGCTAGTGCAGCCTCCGCGAACTGTACAGGTTAGGATTTTCTTTTTGCCCCCGACAGAAAACAATCCGACACCTTACCGAGGGATCGAACCCGGGCCTCCCGAATGAGAGTCCGGCGTTCTTGCCTCTCGGCCAGCTGCTCCTCCTTTTATTATTAGTCAACAAGCCAATATATTTCTTAAAATCAGATACATAAGAATGTTAAACATTCGCAATGAACATAAGTATTCTGGCAGAGACCAAGACACAAATGCAATTTATCAGTAGGATACAGGCAACATTATTCATCACATCTGAAGAAGAGAATAAATGCAACATACTGCAATAACTGGCAAGTTGATGGAGCAAGAGAAATAGGAAGGCAATCAGAAGATTCTAGAGAGTCTTGCAACACGCCTTGGACAGGTGTCTGTAAGTGAATTTATTTATACGACGAGATAACAGCAACTGTGAAGATACATCATCACCCACACCAGCTAGCATGGAACGTAATCAAGGCACTTGAGGTAAAAGTAAACTATGCGATTAATGAAATAAGCTTGACACATATGGCCCAGTGTCTGGTCTATACTAATTTAAGAATATTACTTAAGAATATTAGGGAGTCTCCGTGGCGGAGTGGTCAAGACATTTGGCTCAGGCTCTGAAGGTTGTGGGTTCGATTCCGGGCTGCTCCCTTCGGTTCACGAGTGCATTTTTTCGGAGACTCCTGGGGGTCGTCGCTGGAGCTACAGAGTTCGTGCTTTGTGCGACAATTTCGGCAGCTCGCTCTGGGGAAAGAGACTGAGCCATATACAATGAAGTCGACCCTGTCGACTCTTAAGCGAATTTTTAAAAGAATATTACATTTATTGTAGAAGTAAAGGAAGCATCTCTTTTCAATTATATTTATGTAGAAGTAAAGGAAGGATCTCTTTTCACGACAGGAAAAGTATTGGGTATATGGTGCTGGCCCCATATGTTTAGACCAAATCAACACTTAATGCGTGAAGGGGTCAATATCGCACTGAAAACCTTTACTTCCCAGAAACTTTCCTTATAACCATATTAGGCTGGGTCAAAAATCTTCTCATCAAAGAAGATCCGAACACATGAACATTGAACCGGCAGGCAAAAGTGGCAGACCGCGAAACCGAGGCTCCTAATTCTGTTGAACTGACAACTTTAAGCGAGAAACCAGCGCGACCTAGAGGTTAAACGTGAACGTGCTGAAAACTTCCAGTATGCTGGCGACAGGGAAGTTGGTTCTTTCAAAACACCGGTCAATTGCGTGTGAACGCTGGTGGCGAGGCAGGCGGTTTAACCCCTACACCGGCATTAAGTTGTATTTCAACGTTGACTTCCGTTCAAAAAGCAATGGCAAACTACTTAACGTAAAATTGCCTTGAAAATCAATCTGACGTTAATCTAAACGTCAAGCAAAGAACAAGCGACATTTAAAACACAGCTAAAATATTGGTAGTGGTAGTCTCTGTGGCTAAGGGTTTGCGAACGCGGTTTGTGAGCCCGCAATACCCGGGTTCGAAGCACAGGGGTGCTGGTATTTTCGGAAAAGGTACAGGAGCCGGTCGTTCATAAAGCAATGGCAAACTACTGAACGTAAAATTTGCCCAGGAATCACGAACAGCGAAAATGCTGGGGTTGAATGCTACGTCCTGTGAAGGACATGCAATTTAAGAGCAGTAGCTAGACGCTTGCCTGCCTGCTTGGCGGTCATACGTTTGAATCCGCGTCATGGCGGTTCTGTAAAATTGATCACAAGTCGGCTCCGTTTTAAAATGGGTACCATAATATTATTGGGTAGTAAAGGCGTCCGGTGTGATACTGATCACATTAACTACTGAGTGCCGACCTGTCTATACAAATATGAGTCTAACACCATATTCCTAATGAGTTTTAGTTTAGTTTAGTCGACGCATCAACATCACGGACACGGATGTGACCCGTAAGTGCTCCGTTGTACTCCTAACTCAAGCCTGAGTTTGGATAATCTCAGCTCAGTACACGAACTCCGTAGCACCGGCGAGGATCCTGAAATACTTTGGGTAGATTTTTAACTCGAAATTTTGCCCGGGCAGCGCCGTTAAGTTTAAGCTATTCTTTTTCGATTTCCAACTGCCAAGAGATTTTTTACGTGCGCAAACCACGGGCGTCCGATCTCACTACCTAGAGCGCCGGGGAAAATTTTTTTACTAAAAGTCCACGTGAAAAAATCCCGGCCCTCACCGGGGCTTGAATCCGAGACCTCCAACACTCGAGGCGGACACCATACCTCGAGACCACTCAGTCTCCTATACCCAATGACTGTAAACAGCAGGTCCTTTACTTTTAACTACTTAATGTTAGAAGCCTGGGTTAAAATGACGGAGCTTAAGTTAAGCACACGATTACTCAGCAGCTCATCAGCCTACAGAACAACGGTTTATTTAGCTAAAGAATGAAACAAAGCAACAATAACTGAAATGTAAAAATGGCAGACTTACGTGATGGCGGGTATGGTCGTCGTCGTCTCGGCCTCAGAGCGTCCGCTCAAACAGAACAGGGCTACTTAATACGTCTGGTGTCTGGTCTGTGATTATTACACACACTCACACATTCACGCACACATAGTGGTGAGCTGCTGTGTGGGATATTGACCCGGCATTGCAGACTCTGCCTACGGAAACTGAACTAGACACTGGACAGTGTCGCTTTATACCGGCCTTGATTCGCTTACAGCGAGGAGAGTACTAATGCCTTATGTGACTTGCCGTTCCAGGCTTACACACTATGCCATTTCCATAGCAAAATACAGCTATTAAGCACGATAAGAATTAAGAGAGAAGGCCTAGCGGAGGAAAATTTGGATAAGGGAAGTGAAGGCTAACGGAGGAACAAGAGGAGGAAAAGCAGCTCTCATCCGGCAAAAGTTATCGAAAGATTGGCCCAAAGAACAAGGGGAAGCCACCACGACGCGGCTGGTGACAAGAATGTTACCATGGCAACTGGGGAGAAAATATTTTCTGTAGGCAGAATCTGGTTGGCTAGGCTTGTCGCCAAAGTGAAGCCCTAAGAAGTTGTTATCTGGCGACACTGCCACCGTGCGCGTGCGTGCGAGGCCTGGTCTTGGACTAGGAACGTATTAATAGCGCGCCAGTATGAGAATGTTAGTGGCACAGGTGCTTGGGCGTGCGCTGACCTCTGGGCACGAATACATGCTCAGCATTCTGGCGGCGCGGTGAGTCTGTTACAGTTATTAAATGAGGAGAACGAGGGGAAGTGTGGAGGATGAGGAAGTGTGTCACGGGAGGCAGCTTCGGGGGTTGTCACTACCATTGTGAAAACGAGTAAATAAATAACGTTCAGGATAATGGAAAACATGTACAAGACACACACACACACACACACACACACACACACACACACACACACACACACACACACACACACACATACATACACACATGAGTGTGCGATTACGTTGACACGCGCAGACACACACACACACAATGAGAGAGAGAGAGAGAGAGAGAGAGAGAGAGAGAGAGAGAGAGAGAGAGAGAGAGAGAGAGAGAGAGAGATGCAGCACACAGCAAGACAGAAATGCAGAGGCCGAATGTAAATTTAACTGATTCAGTGCCAAGCAGAATGTAGGTTAGGATCAGACATGGTACTCAAGTGAACAAGTATTATAATGTGAATTTCCATTCACTAAGCATTACAATTGGGGAAGATATACGAAACGAAACACAATATCGACGATGACCATAGTATGGTGATATATCATCCTTCTGTCCAAATAGGGGTCCCATCTGGCACTGAATCAGTTAAAACGGTGAAATAGGACCACGAATGATAGTCACGTGTGCGAAACATCATGACAGTAAGAGAAAGACAATAAAAATAGGACAAATGCGTGATCATAAAATAAAAAATGTCACAGTCTTTTCTCTTGTACACTGGATGTTGAAGATCTAGCAGCGTTTGTTTTATTACTTCTCTTGTAGTGATGTATGCAAATGTTCATCAGTTGTTGCTTTCTTCCCCATATGATGGTCCTTTATCTATTTTGGAGGCAGCAGACGTTCGGAAGATAAGACAAGTAACGGCTGAAGTGTGTCCTGGTTGCGTTTTTTTCGAGTGCGCATTAATGCTATATGTTGTTTTCTCAAAGGACACGTAATCTGCTGCTGCTGCTTCATCATCCTCTTTTCTTCTTATTCTTCTTTCCCCCCCTTCTCCAACTCCTCTTTCATTTCCTCCTTCGTCTCCTTTCTCCTCTTCCTCTTCTTTCTATTCTTCTTCCCCCTCTTCTTTATCGTTTCCTATGCACTGTTGATGAAAGAAAGATGAGTGATTGGAAGGGCCTAATGTAAAACCGGCCTGCGTGCCCAATTTGTTACCCTTTGAAAATAAAGTCTGTTCGTTCGTTCGTCTTCTTTTTTCTCCTTCTCTTCCCTGTCGTTGTCTTCTTATTCCTCGTCATAGAGGAGTGTGCGCATACGTCTTTATCGTCTACTTCCTTCTCTTCCTCGTATTCTTTCTCCTTCTCCTCGTCCTCTTCATCTTCCTCCTTCTCGCCCTCGTCTCCTCCCTCTCGCCCTTCCTCTCCTTCTACTCCTCCTTCTTTCTCGTTTCATTGTCGTGTCCCCTTCCCTTTCTCCTTTCCTCCGTCTCTTTTCCCTTTTCCGTCCTCGTCTCCTCCTTCTCTTCTTCTTCTTCAACCCCCCCCCCCCCCACCCCCTCCATATTTCATGATTTTCTATATTTATAGCCCTTTCCACATTTGTCCCACATCGTTGATCCGTGTCTCTAATGTTTGTTCCGTATGTTTGAGAAAGTCGCGCTAGCTCTGTTGATAGCCTGTGAGCCTGTCGGCACCTGATTAGTTAGTTAGTTAGTTAGTTAGTTGATTAGTTGGTTGGTTGGTTAGTTAGTTAGTTGGTTGGTTAGTTAGTTACTTAGTTAGTTAGTTGGCTGGTTGGTTAGTTAGTTAGTTAGTTAGTTAGTGATTTAGTTAGTTAGTTAGTTAGTCGACAGATCATCCTCATTGCATATCGAACCATTCAGCCCGTAAGTGCTCGGATCCCCTCCTCAGCAAATTCCGCAGCGTGTAGCGGCTAACGACACCTAGTTCTGTGTTGATTTATCAATCTTCTTTGGCTTCCTGCGTAGTGTTCTTATTTGGCCACACCTATTTTAGTTTGCTGTTCTTGCAGTCTGACCATGGTTGTATATTCGCAGTCATCACTTGATTCTCGCAAAAGTCTTACTTCTCGTAGAGCATTCAGAATGTCGGCCTGGTCCATGGCGCGCCCGCCCTCCACATTAGTCTTACCTGCGAGCTTCTCAGCCCGCCCATTTCCTTGTACTCCAGCATGCCCTGGCACGAAGATGAAACTAATCTTTGTCAGCCGAGACCGCCCCAGAGGCAGCAACCAATCTCTTCGGATCCATCCCATCTCTATCCTTTTGATCATGCTCATTGAGTCGCTAAAGAAACATGCCCTATTGAATGTATGTGTCTCGAACCATGTTATTGCTTTACTTACTGCCATGGCTTCCATAGTCAGGCTACTTGTGGTCTCAACAAAAGCACCAGAGTCCTCCTTCACAATTCTCCCTCCGGCCTGAGCCGTAAAGGCCCATGAGCTTGTCACATGTCGGACGACAGACCCATCTGTGTAAATGACAGCATCACCGTCTAACGAATGTTGCGCTTTTCACTCTATTCATATGTGAGAATTGTTCACTGTTTTGATTTGCCGAGGACAAACTGGTGTGAAGTCACAAGATCGAGCCAAACCCTGAGTTCCACTAGTAGTAGGCGAGCGTCCTAGTGGTCTCATTACTTACTGATGACCGATGATTCAAATATGGTCAGTCGATCCTTCGACCACGCTGTATAAGGATTCATTAAAATAAACAACGGCTCCCGAGAGACTATTCTTGTACATATCCAAAAGTGAAAAAAAAACAAAATATTTATCGAAGAATAAAAAATACATGACTAAAATTCTACCTCTAACAAAATATGACATACACAGGTCAATTAGCAGATCGTTTCTGTAAACATCTTATGGACATCCACAAGGAGACTTACAAACTAGCCTCTCTCCATTTCAGCAGCCTCAACAAACTAGGAGAAGCGGATATTTCTGTCACCGCTTTAAAATCTGGCTCACGTGACCACACCCACTCGTCCTGTAATGGAAAATCGCCATATTCACAATTTAGGCTTTCTCCTTCCAACAGGGATCAATATTCAGCATTCGTTCATCTAATTTAAATCTCTTCTCCGGAGCTGTTTAATGTGCCTGTTTGTATAGATTAAGTTGGACAGGTATGCAAAAACAATAGTGCCGAAGGATAATAAATCGTCAAAAGTTACCCCCCCCCCATTTGGAAAGAAGGACGATATATCACCTTACTAGAGTCATCGTGTTATTTGTTTTGTTTCTAGGAATCTTCCGCAATATCAATGCTCAGTGAAGGGAAATTTACATTATAATACTTGTTCATTTGATAATGTATTTGTTTTGTCTAAGCCTGCTTTTTGTTTGCCACCGAACCAGTTCAAAATTTTGTTTGGTTTTCGTTTTTAACACCTATATATGTATGCATTTCCGTAGTAATCCTCTTCCTGCTGTCTTGTTTCGTGTCCAGAATTTAATTTTTGTCTGTTATTATCGTTCTAATATGTTAATTACTTGATTGCGATTGTAATGTTTCAGTTTCAAGGTAAGTATCGTCCGCGATACCAGGACCCTGTAGAAAACAAATAATAGCAATAATGTAACCTACCATCATGCCGTAAAAGGCAACAAGGAGGGTTGGCATGTAACTGGCTACCTCACCCATTAGAAAACGTCAGCGGTAACATCCAACCAGTAATGAACCCGTCTACAAACGACTGGCTGTGATTTGCTTGAGGGCCCAGGCTTCATTTGGGAAATGAAAGGCAGCGGGAGCAGCAGATGTAGCAGGGGCAGCAACAGAAGAGGACGACGAAGAAGATGCAGCAGAGAAGAAGCATAAGAAGTAATAGTAGTATTAGTAGTAGTAATAGTAGTAGTAGTAGTAGTAGTAGTAGTAGTAGTAGTAGTAGTAGAAGAAGAAGAAGAAGAAGATGAGTAGTAGTAGAAGTAGTAGCAGTAGTAGTAGTAGTAGTAGTAGTAGTAGTAGTAGTAGTAGTAGTAGTAGTAGTAGTAGTAGTAGTAGTAGTAGAAGAAGAAGCAGAAGAAGATGAGTAGTAGTAGAAGTAGTAGCAGTAGTAGTAGTAGTAGTAGTAGTAGTAGTAGTAGTAGTAGTAGTAGTAGTAGAAGAAGAAGCAGAAGAAGAAGAAGAAGTAGAAGAAGAAGAAGAAGAAGAAGTAGAAGAAGAAGACGAAGAAGAAGAAAAAAGAAGAAGAGAAAAAAACCACAAGAAGAAGAAGAAGAAGAAAGAAGAAGAAGAAGAAGAAGAAGAAGAAGAAGAAGAAGAAGAAGAAGAAGAAGAAATAATAATAATAAGAAGAAGAATCTTATTTCTTTTTTTTTTTTTTCGTAAAGATTGGTTGGATCGTCTGCTCACCTGCGTATGTGTTTGTTGGTGTTTCGAACTTCCCAAATGACAGTTTATCTTCATTTGTTTTGGTTATATGTTGAAAGAGTTCACTATCTTGATTTGCTGAAGCAATGCTGGTGTTAGGCCACTGGTCTGAACCACGCCCAGAGTTCCACTTGTAGTGGAAGAGTCTGGTCTCATCTTTAACAACCGAGTATAAAACACGCTAGATTCATACTACAGATCACGATTCATAAAGATGATTGTTGAAAAAATATGTGAACAGAACAGCTTTTCAAGCAAACGAATTGGACAGTTGGAACGAAACAATTATGGAAAAATATAATATGGTACTGCTGCCGGTCTCCCTGGTCTAGATGTTACACGACTTTCTCCGTAATCCCGTATACTCTCGTGAGTAACGTGACGTGCGCGAAAATTGGCAGCGGTTCTTTCCGCGTCGGTAACTTACGGGGTATGTGAGCCGGTCGCTCAGAAAGCAATGGCAAACTACCGAGCGTAATCTTGCCAAGAAATCAACAACCAGCTAAAAGATTCTGATGTTGACAGGATGACCTGTAAATAATATGCGAACCAAAAATAAGGAAGGAAGTTGAGTCTGAATAAAAAGTAACAAGCGCCAGCAGATGCGAGCAAAAAATAACAAGGTTTCAGTAGGATCAAGCTTCAATGGTAGACATTTGTAAACAATTTGTTTTAAAGTGTAAAATGGCGAAAAACGCCGATAACGGGTGATTTACAAGGAATATGTGCTAGACACATCAATGGAGACAGTTCACTTCTTAGATAAGCACATGAAGAAATGGCCATTCTACAGACGGAGACACCGGCGGACAGACAAATAAGAAAGAAAGCAATAACATAAAGGTGTATGCAAAAACAGATAAAACACACACAAGACAACGGGATAAGGCAGTAATAATGAACATAAGACAAACAGCAATATGAGGAACAGGTAAGTTACGTAACCGACACTGCTGCATGAGTGTGTAGCTTTAGACAGTCATCTATTCTAGGTTGCGACACAATGAGGTGGGGTGGCTCATTTCTTCCATAATCTTAACTCGGAAGCTCCAGATTCTGAAACCGGGATTGAATTTGGTAAAACTGATCACATCCATGTTATCAAATAGGCAACCAACTGTGCTCCTAGGCGATTCCTTTTCAGAGTTTTCTTATATTGATACAGCTGTGCAACAATGTTTAATTCTTAGATCTCCACTGTTTTTTCTTGGGTTTAAACTAACGATCTTCATCTACATTCAAACACATCCTCTTGTGATCTCTTCATTCATGTCTGTGCTATTGAAGCGACGCAGATTGCAAATAACTTGAGCAGACTCTACAAAGAGTATACACAGTTTGATAAAATTTAGCACTATAAAACCTTTGCCAATACGCATTTCAAAGACGAAATCAATGCTTTTTTTTACCAGCATCTTAGTCTATTAAAACGATCATTGCAGTAATGTGTAGCGTCACGTCAGACAGAAAATGCAGCAGAACACAAAGTGTTTAGTCTAATAATTGACCAATCACCTGACCTTGCAATCCTATATGTCCTCCTCTTAACAAAAATGTTAGCCCAAAAGACCTTTCAGGTGGCCAAAAATAAAACCAGTTTCAGGCCAAAAAATAAAAGATTATTATTTGCTAACTCACATTTTCGAACACATTTGCATTACAGCTCCACTTCATGGGATGCTTGACATGGTGTCAGCATTAAAAGATAACACAGCCCACGCAAAAGAGCATCACGCCTTTCAGACGTTACTATACAACATATAATACTTTTGGTTCCGTCGCCCAGCTACCAAGTTAAGTGCATCGGGTGTCACCGTGAGCTAGATTTCATGTGGACTGCTTCTACATCTGTCCGCGGTCGTTTGTATTGTGAACTGCATGTTCAGGAAAATGGCGGCTGGCCGGTTGCTAAACTAGTTGGGTTTACCTTATGAGGTAATGTGTGTGCAACTGCTGGTTTTCTAGTGACTGCCACTTCCATCGACGACAAACTGTAATTTTAGTAGCAATGTTCTTATGCATGTATGTACTGTTAGTTTGTCAGGACTGCTGCCTGCTACACTTTTCACATGGGAAAGCGAGGAGCATTTTGTGAGAAATTCACTGGCACAAGAACGGAGCATTATGGGATGACACTGTGCCGTGAAATTGGAGCCGCGACTAACTATTAGAATACTCTCTTTAAGGCAACGACTGTTGTGTAACAAAACCAACCTTGTCTACGCGGTTATGTCTAACGATTCCCCTTCCTACCAGAAACTATCACGAGGGCGAGTCAATAAGTAAGTCACACAGTTCTGTGGGATGGCAGGTAAATGTAGTTGGTATTTTCTACAGGTGTCATTTGGTGACAGCAACATCGAACTTTAAATTCCCGTTCGTCAGGTGTCGCTAGGTGTCTCATGCGCATGCGCAGCGCATAAACAAATTGGCGACTGTACTTACGGAGTGTACAACCAAAGAACAACTTGCTTTTGTGCATTTTTTTTTTTTTGCGCAAAAGGACTGCCTGTAATGGACATTCATAAAGAAATGCTTCCTGTTTATGCTGACAAATGTTTGTCCCGTAAAGTAGTGCATAGCTGGGTAGAAAAATTTTCTCAAGGACGCTCTAAAATTGTTGGTGAAATCCAATCTGGTCGTCCTGTTGAGATTGCAACAGAAGCATTCATGCAGCGGGTTGACGAGATGATTCGAGGTGACAGGCGAGTAACGATAGACTCTGTAGCATCTGTAATAGGGTGCTCACATGGTTCAGCATACATACATGATCGATTACAATTTAAGAAAGTGTGCTCAAGGTGGGTACCCAGACAATTGAAGGAGGAACACAAAATGAACAGATTTAGCCTGTCCTTGCATCATCTCTGTCGATACGAAGATGAAGGAGAAGACGTACTGAACAGGATTGTTACTGGGGACGAATCATGGGTGCATCACTACCAGCCCTAATCAAAGCGTACTTCAATGCAATGGAAACATCCTTCTTCGCCTTGTGTCCAAAAATTCAAGGTTACGCCATCAGCAGAGAAGGTTATGCTGACAGTGTTCCGGGATTGTCAAAGAGTGCTTTTAACCAATTTCAAGACGAAAGGTGACAATGTGAATTCTGAATCGTACTGTGAAGTTCTATCGATGCTTCATGATGCAATTCGAAGAAAACGTCCAGGACTGCTGACTAGAGGAGTGTTGCTTCTTCATGACAAAGCCAGACCACATACGGCTCGATTAACTCAGGAAAAAATTAACCAACTAATGTGGACATTTCTGGAAACGTCCACCTTACAGCCCCGACTTAGCCCCTAGCGATTTCCACCTTTGTGGTCCACTGAAAACCCACCTTGGTGAGAGATATTTCTCGAATGACGTCGAAGTTGAAAGTGAAGTGAAAACGTGGTTTAGAAAACAGAGCACGTAGGTTTATGCAGCCGGTTTGGGAGAACTGATAAAACTATGGGATAAGTGCATCAATGTTGGTGGAAATGATGTTGAGAAATAAAGGGACACTATATGTATAAAAATTAACTGGTTTCAAGTCGTTGTCATATTTAGTTATGTTCTACAGCCATTTGTGACTTACTTATTGACTTCCCCTCGTATTTAATCTTAACACACGTTAGGGAATTCATCTTCATCACCTACGTTTGTCGAAGCCTACAGCCTATCTATTAACAAAAACCTAACAACTCGTGACTACTCGGAACATATCTATAGAAAACAATCTCACAACACTTCACGTCTCAGCTCACAAAATACCCAGACAGCAAAGTACTTTTACACTATTTGTTCAACACTAATTA
>JACEFZ010028006.1:197500-275000 GCA_014155875.1 Cepaea nemoralis | reverse complement strand
ATGTGTCTGCCTCGCCATTGACATTGAAGACAA
Source organism: Cepaea nemoralis (assembly GCA_014155875.1). Taxonomy (NCBI): domain Eukaryota; kingdom Metazoa; phylum Mollusca; class Gastropoda; order Stylommatophora; family Helicidae; genus Cepaea; species Cepaea nemoralis. The sequence goes on along the minus strand of JACEFZ010028006.1, from coordinate 274,967 downwards.
CGGACGGTTCTTCTAGCGATGTATCTTATTGACGGTCTCCAGTGGACGAACGAACGAACTTTATTTTCAAAGGGTAACAAATTGGTCTTAGTTTCGGCCCTTCTAATCACTCATCTTTCGTTCATCAATAGTGCATGATACATTTACATAGAGAAAAAAAACCCATTGTCAAATGAATGTTGTAAACATAAACAATGCATGATACCATGTTATGAGACACACCCTCCCACTCACCCACACATCCCCCACCCACTACACATAGTCCCACCCACCCACACACATTCCCCATCCACCTACTTCATTGTGACTAGCCGGCTCTGTGGCGACGGACTACTGATGCAATTCGTAATCCCGCATACTGCGTTCGAAACACAGCTGCGGATGGTTTGGCAACAGATCGCTTTGCGTTGGTTTTTATAAAATGATATAAGAGCTCGTCATTGTTGTTGTTTGTCCATCAAGAATGATGATGACCATTCATTTCATCCAGTGGGGTTGAAGGTGTGGAGCCGTGAGTTCTAAAATGGCTGATAAGGCCTAATTTGGCTCGAAATGTTCTTTGACAATGTGGACAAAGAATGCTTGACGTCTCTGGAGGAGGATTTCCTGCAGTGGTTTTTCTGTCCTGCCTTTTCTTCACAGCTCTTGCAGTCCTGGTTGCCTCACATATGACTGCACCTTTGCGCAATGATGCACGCCACGAATTTCGGTCTCTGGCTGCAGCCTCCCAGGTGTCATGATGAATTCCAAAAGCATTCAGTGAACTTTTCAGAGTGTCTTTAAAACGTTTCCTCTGGCCACCTTGGGAGCGTTTACCACAACGCAGTTCGCTGTAAAAAATTCGTTTAGGGAGCCTGTGATCTGGCATGCGAGTCAAGTGACCAGCCCAGCGAATCTGATTCTTCATCAGTAGAGTGTGGATACTGGGCATGGATGCTCTTTCTAGGACTTCAGTGTCTGGAATCTTGTCTTGCCATTTAATCTTCAGTAGCTTCCTTAGGCAGACTGTGTGGAAGTGGTTTAATTTCCTAGCGTGTCGCTGATAAACAGTCCAGGTTTCACAAGCATATAGCAGTGTAGATAATACAACTGCTTTGTAGACTTTTAGCTTTGTTTGCAGGCTTATTCCAGTTCTGTCCCATACATTCTTGTACAGTCTGCCAAAGGCTGCACTGGCCTTGGAGATTCTTGCATTCACTTCATCATCGATTGTGGCAGCTTGTGACAGGGTGCTGCCAAGATAGGTAAATTTGTCCACAACACTTAGTCTATGATCATTCACTTTGATATTCGGCACAGTGTGATTATTCCCTGGAGCTGGCTGGTACATAACTACAGTCTTCTCCAAGTTGATATTGAGCCCAAAGTTGGCACAGGCATGTGAGAAAGCTGAAACATTATGTTGCATGTCCGCCTCTGAGTTGGCATATAGAGCGCAATCATCAGCAAACAGGAGCTCTCTGACGGTGCCGCTGTTAATTTTGGTTTTAGCTTTCAGCCTTCTGAGATTGAATAACTTTCCATCCATACGGTAGTTGATGTCTATTCCAATGTCGTCGTTCTCGAAGGCATTCATCAACATGGCTGAAAACATGAGGCTGAACAGTGTTGGTGCCAGGACACATCCTTGCTTCACTCCATTGGTGACAGGAAAGGGTTCAGACAGCTCACCATTTTCCTGTACTCTTGCCTGCATGCCGTCATGAAATAGCCGCACTATTTGGACAAACTTTCGTGGACAGCCATATTTTGCCATAATCTTCCACAGTCCTTCTCTGCTGACTGTATCAAAAGCCTTGGTAAGGTCAATGAAAGTGGAGAACATTTCGCAGTTCTGTTCCTGACATTTCTCTTGCAGCTGCCTTGCAGCGAAAATCATGTCAACAGTTCCACGTTCTTTTCTGAAGCCACATTGACTCTCAGGAAGAAGACCTTGATCGAGATGGGCTGTGAGGCGATTGAGAAGAATTCTGGCGAGTATCTTCCCTGCAATTGAAAGCAAGGAGATGCCTCGGTGGTTGTCACAGGATTGGCGGTTTCCTTTACGTTTGTAAAGGTGGACTATTGACGCGTCCTTAAAATCTTGTGGCATGGAGCTCGTCATTAAGAAAGCAATGGCAAACTATTTGCCCAGTATACTTGCCCAGGAATCACAAACAGTCAAAAAGTCTGGAGTTAACTGTGATGTCCTGTAAAGGATATGCAACTAACGTTCATTGTGACTGAAAAAGTGCGTATTTTTCATATATATATATATATATATATATATATATATATATATATATATATATATATATATATATATATATATATATATTATATATATATATATATATATATATATATATATATATATATATATATATATATATATTAAATTCGCATATCCTTTACAGGACATCGCTGTCAACAGCAGCATCTTTCAGCTGTCTGTTGATTTCTTGGCAAGATTACGCTCAGTAGTTTGTCATTGCTTTCTGAACGGCCGGCTCAATTATCCCGCAAGTCACCAGCGGGAGTAGAACCGCTTCCAGTTCTCGCTCGCTACGAGACTCTGCGTGATAAACGGGATTACGGAGAGAAAGTGGTGTAACCCCTCGGCCAGAGAGACCGGCATATATATATATATAATAATAATAACATAACATTGAGACTTCTTGTAATTTCACTCACGATTCGTTGTTACAATTCTCATTATCAAATGGAAAAGAATCCCCTTTTCGTCCATGTGCACTGCATAATTCGCACGGTAATTCCGCTGACTAGAGAATACAGCTCAAATAATTAACTGGGAATTATTATTAAATTGATATTAACTTTCTTAAACAATACAATTTTCACTGATAAAGAAATGGCTCCTGTAATTGTTTCGTGAAGATTTGCAAGCGTCCAACTTTAAATTATTCTTCAAGCAGAAGTTCAGATGGCCGTCAAGTGAAGAGTACTCCAAGAGTTTGGGGTAACTTAAAAGAGATTAACTCACTTGAATATGAAAGGAAAAAAGACAAAAGTTTGTGTTTTGTTGTATGAATGCAGAATTCAGAGCAATGTTTACACAGCCGATTCATGCTTTTCAATGTCTGAAATATTCTAATATTAAAACAGCAGGAATCAATGAATTCTGTTACGTTTAATTTTTAGTAAGAGGCTATTACATTTGTGTAAATAACTGCGTGATTGTTCCCAATGCAAATTTACACTAGAGAATACTCTATTTTATTAAAGTACATGGAGCTTTGAAAGACAGATAAGTGATGAGAGTTGTTAAAGTGTATAGACGTGAAGGGATGTGATTTTGAAGAGACGAACATGTGGAGGGAGTTTAGGAAAACCGTTACTTGAGGAGAGTTTAGATAGGCGGAAGCGTGAAAAGAGCTTAGAAAGACGGGGGCGTGAAGAGAGTGTAGAAAAACGGAGACGTGAAGAGAGTTTAGGTAGATAGAGACGTGAGAAGAGCTTAGAAAGACAGTCACGAAGAGAGTTTAGAAAGTCGAAGATGTGAAAAGAGTTTAGAAAAACGGATCGTGAAGAAAAAAGCGGAGAAATGAGGGATGTTTAGAATGACATTCAAGAGACGAACGTGTACAATAAAGAAGGCGAAAAAAAGAAATAAGAAAGACGGTGAGATGACAAAGATTTAGAATGACGGGGACATTAATAGAGTTTAAAAAGTAATGAACGTAATGATTGGTTAGAAAGAATTTACAATAGATACAGTGTGGATACGAAAGCGAAGATAATTTAGAATGAAATGTAATGAACAGAGCGTGCAACGGTGGGGAATAATGAAATAGTTACAACGAGACCCGTGTAGACAGAACTTAGAATACTGGAAATATAAGATATAAAGAGAATTTAGAATACTATGAATATGAAGAGAATTTAGAAAGTCTGTGACATAAAAGCACTTTTGGAAGGCGGAGACGAAAGAAATGTTTAGCAGAATTAGACAAAAGGCAAGAGTTAAGAAAAACACAGAAGTGAATGAAACCTTGCCAAAAATATTGCCCTACCGTGTTGGTTCAGATGTCAGAGCCCGCAGGATCCCTGGCCCTTTAAGGCTCTTAGACTTAAAGGACTATCAAATAAAGACCCGTACTTTGCTTTAACTCCGGACCCCAGGTTTCTTATTGGCAAAACGGAATAACTCTGATTGTAGGCTCTTATCCGGAGCCTGGAGGGCTCTTGATACAGGCAACTTGTTCAAGACTTAGGTTGTTGTTAATGGATGTGAGAGTCGAAGGGAGACGATATAGCCGACAATTGTCCACTTCAACTTTTAGCAGCATTAACATGTACCAGTTGTAGAACAAAGTGCCATAAAACTATAGTGAAAAGACAGGCAAGCTATAGTGTCACAATACATACAATTTGTGTAATGATAGGCAAAGCTATAGTGAAATACTAGATACAACCATACTTATAGATACAATAATAGTATAACCACGGATATATCCATGGTGTAACAATAAATGAGCGGCACCTAGCCATTTTTACAGACGAAAGTATGTGGATTGGAACTAGAACTAAAATTCCATCGCACAATGTCTGGACATGGATTCAGAGAACATGTGTTGCCCATGAAGCATGATCCCTCTCTCGGCCTTGCATTGTTTACTCCAGAGGAAAGGATAACAAGTAGGTCTGGAACAATTTAGGGCTGCAGATGCTGCCGGTTCAGCATCACACCTCCAAGAGCAGGAGGTGAGTAGCAGCCAGGCCCTCATATCCGGGGGATTTGACTTAGAGGCGTTCAGCCATATCCCTCAGCTGAGGGCCTCAATTCAAGTGTCTGGACCTGTATGAGCATGTACATCTGTCAATCGCAAGTGTCTGGACCTATGTAAGCGTGTACATGTACTACCGTCAGACTCTCTGCATAACACTGTCTACAGAGCGGATCCCGCGACCAGCGTGACTCGGCCCGCCGGAGATATTGCTCGTCTATGTTCGAACAAATCTCCGCTTGACTGAATAAGTAAAGAAACGAAAAAAGTAGTGGAATTTCAATTGCGCTTGCGCTCCCATCTATGCTACACCCTTCATGTGTCTTCACAAAGTCGGACTAGAGTCAAGCTCAACAATAAATAAAGTTATAGTGTAACAACAAATACATCCATTGTGTAACACTAGTTACAGCTATAGTGTAACGACAGATACATCTATAGTATAACAATAGATACAGCTATAGTGTAACAACAAATACATCCATAGTGTAACAATAGATACAGCTATAGTGTAACAACAAATACATCCATGTGTAACAATAGTTGCAGCTAAAGTGTAACAACAAATACATCCATTGTGTAACACTAGTTACAGCTATAGTGTAACGACAGATACATCTATAATATAACAATAGATACAGCTATAGTGTAACAACAAATACATCCATTGTGTAACAATAGATACAGCTATAGTGTAACAACAAATACATCCATTGTGTAACAATAGTTACAGCTAAAGTGTAACAACAAATACATCCATTGTGTAACACTAGTTACAGCTATAGTGTAACAACAAATACATCCATATTGTAACAATAGATACAGCTGTATTGTATCGACAGATACATCTATAGTGTAACAATAGTATCAGTTATAGCATATCGACAGATACAACCATGCTGAAACAATATATATATATATCTATAGTGTAACGACAGGTACATCTTTACTGTAAGAATAGATACAGTTGTAGTGTAACTACAGATACATCCACAGTTTAAGGATAGATACGATCATAATTTAACGACATATGCAATCATAGTTTAGTTAAGCCTACAACAGTATTATAATGACATATAAATCATATTGTAACCACACAACCAGAATGCAACTATATATAATTGTAGTGTTACGATAGATACACTGATAGTGTAACGATATACACAACAAAACAGTAACAATAGATACAACAATAAGGTATTTATATATTTAATCATTGCGTATTGACATATACAGTGATAGTGTAATTAATGATAGATACAACCATAAGATAAAGATGTATACAATGTTGGTGTAGCAATAGACACAATAACGCCATAACACAGAGTAAAATCATGGTGCAATGGCATGCACTCATGTACAACAGATGAAGCCAAATGTCAAGACAGCTGCAGCAATAATGACAAGGACCTCACTGAGCGAACAGATAGCATCAGTAACACAGACCACAGTGCCAGGCTCGTCGTTACATGGAGATGAAACAGTGGACATACTGGCTTCAAAACTCACGCGAAGACCTTGGCCTAGAACTATTTGAGAGTACACTAAGAGTACACACAGTAACTAGCAGGTATTTTATAAAATATACAGGTGGTTCCCCATGCCACGATGTCGGGGTGTCCCCATGCCACGATGTCTGGATGTCCCCATGCCACGATGTCTGGATGTCCCCATGCTCTCTGTCTCGTGTCCCTGCCTACCTTCCTTTAGCAGAATTCTTCAGTTTAACCTTCCTATAGTTGTATCTATCGTTACACTATGATTATATCTATCGTTTCACTATGCTTTTGTCTATTATCACACAATGGTTAAATCTACTGTTACACTATGGTTCTATCTATTGCTACACTATAGTTCTGTCTAATTGGTACACTATGGTTGTATCTATTGTTACACTATGGTTGCATCTATTCTTACACTATGATTTACTGCTACAATATGGTTGTATCTATTATTACACTTGACTATATCCATCGTTACACTCTAGTTATATTTATCGTTATACTCTGGTTGTATCTACTGTTACACTATGGCTTATCTATTGTTACACTATTGTTGTATCTACTGCTACATTATGGTTGTATCTGGGAGTCTCCGCGGCGAAATGGTCAAGCCGCCTGACTCGGGCTCCGAAGGTTGTGGGTTCGATTCCAGGGCCGCGTCTTTCGGTTCACGAGTGCATTTTGTTCGGAGACTCCTAAGGGTCGTCGCTGGAGCTACGGAGTTCGTGCTTTGTGCGACGCTTTCGGCAGTTCGCTGCGGAAAGAGACTGAGCCATATGGGATAACACCCAGTGCAATGAAGTCGAACCTGTCGACCTTTAAGGGACTTATTTTATGGATGTATCTATCGTTATAATATGGTTCCATCTACTACAAAGAACCACACACAAGAAAATTAATGGATGCCGAGAAAAGGAAGACCAGGTAGAAGACGGAGTGCTGGTATCAAGTACAACCTTAGAGAAATAAAGACCAGCTTACCAAGTGCAATGGAAAGAGCGCACATAACATCCTAAAAACAACTTCACTGAGGTTAATGTAGAAAGAGAAGACGAAGATGAAGAAGAAGTTTCCTAATGACATATCCATAGAATGCGGATTATATGCTTCCGATCCGAGTAATCAGTTCTCTCTGTGAGTAGGATTCTTTTAAGATGTTATCATTAATCTATTCATATGTTCAAAGTGCTCGCTCTAGGAATGTCCCTATACTTAGCTTCCTCAAACTAATTGTTCACTAATATGTTCATTGCACAAGCTACCTCCCATGCAGTGGGAGCTGATTAAATATAACTTCTAATAATTGTCTCTCCCATCCTTGTTACAAAAATTATTATTAATAAAATATGCGTTCTTCGTTCGCTAACGTTTGAACTTGGGCGTAGTCTACATTGGACTGATGTTTGCGCGTGGGCCAGCTTTCCCTATTACCAATGTACCCGTTCTACTACTGAGGTTTCTATTACGTAAAATGTCAAGGACGAAAAGTTAACATTTAAGTCCAACTAACCGTTGCAGAAAGAGGACCCGCTACCTCGCATCAAGGCATCGGAAATTTAAGAGCAAGCACTCTTATTCATTCGACCACGAGACTTCTATATATGAATTGTTTTATATATCTTGCATTAGCTGTTATTTGGGTGACCATCTGAATTCATTACTCTGCTTCACAGTTTTAGTTGCTGTGATGTTGTATTCTTATTATGTTTGTCATTATAATTGCTTCTGTATTTTAACTACTAAGTCAACAAATGTTATTTTGAATTTCTATTGCGACTACAAACGCTAACCACATTTTACTAGACGCAACTATTCGTCTATTCGGACACTTGTCATTGTATTTATTGTAAATCATACACATTTCACTCTCTGTTTTTATTGATTTACGTATTCATTACACTGTTACAGATTTACCACAATTTAACCCTTTTTATGTCTCGTTCAGTCAGAGGCTTGGGATAATTTCATACATATACCTGCAGTTTAGCGCTGTTACAGCGACGAATGATATAAATGACTTGAATTTCCAGGGTAACTAACAATGATTGCCTGGAAGAGGCTAATCAAACAAGAACATTATATACAATTAGAAGAAAGAGTTACTCATGCTGAGTCGTAGGTTTGTAATCAGCTGCGGGTGGTTTGAAAGCATGCATCTCTTGAGTTCGATGGTGTGAGGCGTCGGTCGTTCAGAAAACAATGGCATAACACTGAACCAGTTGGCAAGATACATGATGATGATGACCTGCAGTTTCTACTGACACGTTTTCTATGATTAGAAACTGCTATCCACTTATTATAAAACAAGTTAATCACTCCATCATAGACACTACATTACATGCCTCCATCATAGACACAACATTAAATGTCTCCACCATAGACACTATATTACATGCTTCCATCCCAGACACTACATTACATGCTTCCATCATAGACACTACATTACATGCTTCCACCATATACACTACATTACATGCTTCCACCATATACACTACATTACATGCTTCCATCCCAGACACTACATTACATGCTTCCATCATAGACACTACATTACATGCTTCCACCATATACACTACATTACATGCTTCCATCCATGACACTACATTACATGCTTCCACCATATACACTACATTACATGCTTCCACAATATACACTACATTACATGCTTCCACCATATACACTACATTACACGCTTCCACCATATACACTACATTACATGCTTCCACCATATACACTACATTACATGCTTCCATCCAAGACACTACATTACATGCTTCCATCATAGACACTACATTACATGCTTCCACCACATACACTACATTACATGCTTCCATCCCAGACACTACATTACATGCTTCCATCCCAGACACTACATTACATGCTTCCATCATAGACACTAAATTACATGCTTCCACCATATACACTATATTACATGCTTCCATCATAGACACTACATTACATGCTTCCACCATATACACTACATTACATGCTTCCATCATAGACACTACATTACATGCTTCCATCCCAGACACTACATTACATGCTTCCATCTCATACACTACATTACATGCTTCCATCCCATACACTACATTACATGCTTCCATCCCATACACTACATTACATGCCTCCATAATAGACACAACATTAAATGCCTCCACCATAGACACTACATTACGTGCTTCCATCACATACACTACATTACATGCTTCCATCCCATACATTACATTACATGCTTCAATCCCATACACAACATTACATGCTTCCATCCCATACACTACATTACGTGCTTCAATCCCATACACTACATTACGTGCTTCCATCCCATACACTACATTACGTGCTTCCATCCCATACACTACATTACATGCTTCCATCCCATACACTACATTACATGCTTCCATCCCATACACTACATTACTGTAGCAGAATGTATTAGTTTAGGTGTGCAAAGCTACAGCACGCTTGAGCATCAGGATGGAATGAGAAGAAGGATGCTCAAGTCGTGACGTGGCTTGTTGTTGGGGTAGTCAGTAAACACCTAGGACTAGAGAAGAGAAGTCGCCATCAGGATTGAATTGTATTCAGATTTTGTAGTGGCCATCAAATTCAAATAAAGCTTGATTTATATTCACCCTGCAGAACTTGTTAGTCCTCTCTGTGTGCGCATTGTTACATTACATGCTTCCATCCCATACACTACATTACATGCTTACATCCCAGAAACTACATTACACGATTCTACCATAGACATTACATCACATGCTTCCATCATAGACACTACATTACAAGCTTCCATCCCATACACTACATTACATGCTTCCATCATAGACACTACATTACATGCTTCCATCTCAGACACTACATTACATGCTTCCATCTCAGACACTACATTACATGCTTCCATCATAGACACTACATTAAATGCCTCCACCATAGACACTAAATTACACGCTTCCATCATAGACACTACATTACATGCTCCCATCCCATACACTACATTACATGCTTCCATCATAGACACTACATTACATGCTTCCATCCCAGATACTACATTACATGCTTCCATCATAGACACTACATTACATGCTTCCACCACATACACTACATTACATGCTTCCATCATAGACACTAAATTACATGCTTCCACCACATACACTACATTACATGCTTCCACCATAGACACTACATTACATGCTTCCACCATAGACACTACATTACATGCTTCCACCATAGACACTACATTACATGCTTCCACAATAGACACTACATTACATGCTTCCATCCCAGATACTACATTACATGCTTTCATCATAGACACTACATTACATGCTTCCACCACATACACTACATTACATGCTTCCACCATAGACACAACATTAAATTCTTCCACCATAGACACAACATTAAATGCTTCCATCCCATACACTACATTACAGCTTCCATTCCATACACTACATTACAGCTTCCATCCCATACACTACATTACATGCTTCCATCCCATACACTACATTACAGCTTCCATCCCATACACTACATTACATGCTTCCATCCCATACACTACATTACATGCTTCCATCATAGAAACTACATTACATGCTTCCATCCCAGACACTGTATTACATGTTCCATCATAGACACTACATTACATGCTTCCATCATGTAAACTACATTACATGCTTCCATCATAGACACTACATTACATGTTTCCATCATAAACACTACATTACATGCTTCCATTATAGACACTACATTACATGCTTCCATCCCAGACACTACATTACATGCTTCCATCATAGACACTACATTACATGCTTTCAGCCCAGACACTACATTACATGCTTCCATCCCAGACACTACATTACATGCTTCCATCATAGACACTACATTACATGCTTCCATCATAGACACTACATTACATGCTTCCATCATAGACACTACATTACATGGTTCCATTCCAGACACTACATTACATGCTTCCATCCAAGACACTACATAACATTTTCCCATCAAAGACACTATATTACATGCTTCCATCATAGACACTACAATACAGGCTTCCACCGTGGATACTACATTACCTGCTTGCATCATAGACACTACATTACATGTTTCCATCATAGACACTACATTACATGCTTCACATGATTCCATCATAGACACTACATTACATGCTTCCATCACAGACACTACATTACATGCTTCCACCATAGACACTACATTAGCTGCTTCCATCATAGACACTACTTTACCTGCTTCCATCATAGACACTACATTACATGATTCACATGCTTCCATCATAGACAGTACATTACATGCCTCCATCATAGACACTACATTACATGCTTCCACCATAGACACTACATTAGCCTCTTCCATCATAGACACTACTTTACCTGCTTCCATCATAGACACTACATTACATGCTTCCATCACAGACACTACATTAAATGCTTCCATCCCATACACTACATTACATGCTTCCATCATAGACACAAAATTACATGCTTCCATCATAGACACTACATTACATGCTTCCATCATATATACTACATTACATGCTTCCATCATAGACACTACATTACATGCTTCCATTATAGATACTACATTACATGCTTCCATCATAGATACTACATTACATGCTTTTATTATAGATACAACATTACATGCTTCCATCATAGACACTACATTACATGCTGCCATCATAGACACTACATTACATGCTTCAATCATAGACACTATATTACACGCTTCCATCATAGACAATACATTACATGCTTCCATCCCAAGCACTACATTACATGCTTCCATCATAGACACAACATTACATGCTTCCATCATAGACACTACATTACATCCTTCCATCATAGACACTACATTACATGCTTCCATTATAGATACTATATTACATGCTTCCATCATAGACACTACATTACATGTTTCCACCCCAGACATTACATTACATTCTTCCACCCCAGACACTACATTACATGCTTCCACCCCAGACACTAAATTACATGATTCCAGCATAGACACTACATTACATGCTTCTATCCCGACACTGCATTACATGCTTCCATCCCAGACATTACATTACATGCTTCCATCCCAGACATTACATTACATGCTTCCACCATAGATTCTACATTACATGGCTCCATCATAGATTCTACATTACATGCTTCCATCCCAGACACTACATTACATGCTTCCATCCCAGACACTACATTACATACTTCCATCCCAGACACTACATTACATGCTTCCATCCCAGACACTACATTACATGCTTCCATCCCAGACACTACATTACATGCTTCCATCCCAGACACTACATTACATGCTTCCATCCCAGACACTACATTACATGCTTCCACCATAGACACTACATTGCATGCTTCCATCATAGACACTACATTACATGCTTCCATCATAGACACTACATTACGTGCTTCCATCCCAGACACTACATTACATGCTTCCATCCCAGACACTACATTACATGCTTCCACCATAGACACTACATTACATGCTTCCACCATAGATTCTACATTACATGCTTCCATCATAGACACTACATTACATGCTTCCACCATAGATTCTACATTACATGCTTCCATCCCAGACACTACATTACACGATTCTACCATAGACACTACATTACATGCTTCCATCATAGACACTACATTACATGCTTCCATCGTAGACACTTCATTACATGCTTCCATCATAGACACTGCATTACATACTTCCATAAGTAAGTAAGTAAGTAAGTAAGTAAGTAAGTAAGTAAATAAGTAAGTAAGTAAGTAAGTATGTGAGTAGATAAGAAGGTAAGTAAGTAGGTAAGTAAGTAAGCAAGCAGGTAAGTAAGTAAATAAGTAATAAGTATGTACGTCAGTAAAATAAGCAGGTAAATAAGTAAATAGGTAAGTAATTAAATAGATCAGTAAGTAGGTAAGTAAGTAAATAGATCATTAAGTAGGTAAGGAAGTAAATAGATCAGTAAGTAGGTAAGTAAGTAGATAAGTAAGTAGGTAAGTAAGCAGGTAAGTAAGTAAGAATGTAAGTAAAGGACTCTTGTACACGCCTAAGGCACATTATGAACATAAAGCTAGATCTATATTTGTGTAGACCAATCAACACTTAGTGGGTGATATGATCAGTATCAACCCTCTTGCCTTTACTTCCCTAAACACTTTCTGGTACCCATGCCAGACTGGAAACCCAGGTCAATTTTACAAATTAAAACCCGCCCCGATACGGATGGAACCCATGACCACCGAGCAGACAGGCGTACATCTAGCCACCACGCTACCACAGCTTCCTTCAATGTTACTGACCACCGAGCAGACAGGCGAACATCTAGCCACCACGCTACCACAGCTTCCCTCATTGTTACTGACCACCGAGCAGACAGGCGAACATCTAGCCCCCATGCTACCACAGCTTCCTTCATTGTTACTGACCACCGGGCAGACAGGCGAACATCTAGCCACCATGCTACCACAGCTTCCCTCATTGTTATTGACCACCGAGCAGACAGGCGAACATCTAGCCCCCATGCTACCACAGCTTCCTTCATTGTTACTGACCACCGGGCAGACAGGCGAACATCTAGCCACCATGCTACCACAGCTTCCCTCATTGTTACTGAACACCGGGCAGCCAGGCGAACGTCTAGCCACTACAGCTTCCCTCATTGTTACTGACCACCGGGCAGCCAGGCGAACGTCTAGCCACCACGCTACCACAGCTTCCCTCATTGTTACTGACCACCGGGCAGCCAGGCGAAAGTCTAGCCACCACAGCTTCCCTCATTGTTACTGAGCAAACCAGTATTTTCTATAGACATGGTTCTGTTTTCTAAGCGACTCCATTTGTCTGCAGTATGTTGAAACAATTCTTCAGCCTCTCCTCCTCGGCATTTCGTGTCCTCTATATCCAAGAGAGAAAGTCTGCAGCAGTAGTTATTCCGATCCCGGTTTGCCGGCGAAATAAACAAGTTACATCACGTATTCTTTAGCAACAAGGAAACAATGCATTTATCTGTATGTCTGTTTCACAGACTTTAATCTCCAGTATTGAATGACTCACGCGGTTGCTGCATACGTGCACCCGGACTCTCAATCACACCAGTAGCCACCCACACAATCAGTCATTCATTCAGATACTCGCATTTCCTCGCACAGACTGGATCACTCGTCTCTGCTAATGTAACTATACATCTCCCTAATGTAACAAACAAATCTCTGTAACCCGCTAACGCAGTTACTACATATCCTTACTGCTCATTCACTAACTCGCTAAAGAAGCTACTATATATCATCACAACGCAAACGTATCCTTGTTGCCCATTCTCTAGCTCAACAATGCAGATACAAAATACCCTCATTGCTCATTTATTAATTCACAAACGCAGAAATAACATATTCTAACTAACGCAGTTACTATATATCCTCATCAGACATTAACCTACTCATGAAGGTCATTTCTACATTTTCTCATTGCTCATTCTGTAACTCACAAACGCTGTTACAACGTATCCTCAATGCACATTTATTAACTGACCTGTTGAATCATCACTAACTCAACTCTTAGAGTAAAACAAAAGGTGGGGGGGGGGGGTGAGGAGGGGGAAGCAAATGCTCTTGATGGGCGTGACCATAAGGGAAGCCAGGAGGTGTCACTAGAATGATCTCACGAATTGTAACAATGTAGAAAACACACTATTGCAATGGCCGGGATTCATTGAGAAAGAGTCAATCACTGGGACTTCTTAGGACTAAGAGAGTTAGTTAATCATTACTTCGCCAAGACACGGACGAACACTCACCAGCTATCTCATTTAGCAGCTCACTTGCACATTCACAATTTGATTTGCTTCATATTTCATCCACAGAAATGAAAACAAGAAATACAGGAATGAAGCATGAAAAAGTCATCGCGACGATACAAGTGAGATGGCTAGGGAAACGTTTGGAACACATTTGTCAAGAGGAAAGTTAAAAATAAAGGAAAACGATAAAGGAGTTCAGCATGGCCGAATGAATATGAACGCTCGCTTTTAAACTTCCTTGCGCTGATGCCAAAGTAGCGGGTTCAACCCTACGCCGGTCATCTGGACTAAAACGCTGACTTGTCGAGAACGTGACTGACAACTACCTCATAATTCGGTATGGATTTGCCTGATGGCGAGGGACAGTAGTAATAGGGAAACCTAATCCGCACGCAAAAATCATTCCCGTGCTACTAGAAGTTGTAGCGTGAGTATGGACTACGACTGAGTTCAAAGCGACCGTGCAAAATAAAATGAAAAAAAAAAAACAGGAAGGCGAAAAAATATGAAGAAGCACGTAAAAACTAAATGAACAAAATCCAAAAGCAGTTCGTTTACTTCTCAAACTGATTCATTGAGTTATTCAGTCAGTGATGTAAGGAAGTTACACAATAAACGATGTAGTCATCTAGATATTCACACGCCAGTTTCACAATCCCCCGACATGCCGAACCGAGGATTCGAAATCAGCCGCAGACGATTCGCAAGAAGATTGCTTTTCGTTGATGTCGATGGTATGAGCGTTGGTGGTTCTGGCAATAATGACAGACTACTGAACGTAAATATTGCCAAGTAAATCAAAGACAGTCAAAGATCATGCGGTTGATTGTGTCGTCCTGTAAAAAGACATACAAATAACTTTTTACCGTATTCACTTTCCCGGACCTTCCATCAATTATCCCCAAATAGAATAGAACAATGTACGAGCACTAACACATATTTGTTTTCGTTCGCTCGCTTTGAACTCGAGGGTAGTCCATACACGCGTCTTCTAGTAGCACTGGACTGAATTGTGCGTGTGGATTAGATTTCCCTATTACCAATGTATCTCGCCATCAGGCGGACCCACACCGACATCAGAGGTACTTGTAATATACGTCCCCAAGCCATGGACGAGAAGTCAGCATTTTAATCCAACTGACCTGAATTCACCGCAAACAAAGGAATCCCGAGAGTTCCCGGGAAATAGCTTGACATCAGGGTGATTCCATAATGGGTCTAGGGGTGTCACTACTGATTGAGTGTGTGGTGGACTGCTACATCGATCGATAGATGCAATAAATGTTTCTGGCCCCGGAGGGCCCTCAATGTCGTCGGAGTATATATCCATATCTTTTGCTACTCATAAACACACTTCTCGACAGTCGACGAAGTGAATCACGATATCCCTATTCTAAAAATCGACGATCCCACCAGATCTAGGTCAGTGCTAAAAATAACTACGCGGTGAATTAAAAATGAAGTACCGAAACTTCCTACCTCAACATCAGCACACCGAGTGTTTAAGAACGAACGCTCTAACCATTCGGCCATGCTGGTCTCCACTAGCAGAAACAATAAAAGCCACGGTGGTGCAGTGTCTAGCAGCTTGACCTGTCGACGCGTGGGTCATGAGTTGGAACCATTCGATGTGGGCAATTTTGACATGTATTTAGTCCTCCATGCCGGTTTCCCTGGTCGAGGTGTTAACAGCTTTCTCCGTAACCCCGAATACTCTCGTGGTTGACGCGAGAGCACGATAATTGGAAGCGGTTCGTGTCGCGCCAGTGACTTATGAGAGTATGGAGCCGGTCGCTCAGAAAGTCGTGGCGTGCTGATGAGCGTAATCTAGCCTAGGAATCAACATACAGCTGAAAGATGCTGATGTTGACCGCAATATCCTGAAACAGGATGGAAACGCGAAAAAAAAATTAACTCCCCCATGGCGACCCAGCCTGACATAGGAGCCGGGAAGTTTCCTGGGAAGTAAAAGCAGCCGGTGTGATATTTGCCACATCACTTAGAAGTGTCGATGGAGCTACAGATGGAGCACCATATACCCAACACGACCCAGGGCGTGAGAAGACTTGACTGTACTTACGAAAGACCATGACCCGATTCAAACTAAGCTCAGTAGAAATCTGGAAGGCAAGCTTGCAGAGTAAAGACATGTTTTAAATAGGAAGATAACGCCAGCAGTTAGACGAAATAACAGATGTAGACTAGCAGAAACGTTGAAGATCCATTTTCCCTAATCTTCAATGTAAAAATGTCAGCTGATCTGAACAAAAGCAATTATTCTCACGCAGACATTATTGTGAAATATAAATTGCAATTTTTGTAACAGTACAATATCTAGCAACATTGTTAGAGTTTCAAGAAGGCAAGATTTTAGCAATTGGCATTTTGCTCGAAAGTTGCAAAGAACATTCTTAAATTAAAAACAAAACAAACAAACAAACAAATAAACAAACAAAACAACAACTGAAAATTTAGGCATCTTGAGACCTGTTGACGAAACTAGGTGTTGATATAACTGCCATTATCCTTAGTGTTTTTCGTGAGGCTGATGCAAACTTTCAAAATTGTAACAGTCTGACTGCAACTCTTATGTAAAAAATGATGATCATATATGTTTGCATTTTCAAGGCCTGTACAAGGTACTGGTCTAGGCGTTAATGTCTTTCTCTGTAATCCCGTATATTCTCGTGAGTAACGTAACCTGCGCGATAATCGGTAGCGGTTCTCGCCGCGTTGGTAACTTACCGGGTATGTGAGCCTGTCCGCTCAGAAAGCAATGGCAAACTACGGAGCGTAATCTTGCCAAGAAATCAACGACAGCGGTAAAATGCCGGTGTTGACAGCGATGTCCTGTAAAGGATATGCGAAAAAAAGTAAGTAAGTAAGTAAGTAATTAAGTAAGTAAGTAAGTAAATAAGTAAGTTAGGTAAGTAGATTAGTAAGTAAGTAAGTATGTAAAAAGGAAGTATGTAAGTAAGTAGGTTAGTAAATAAGTAAGTTAGTAAGTAAGTAAGTAAGCAAGAATTAAGTTAGAAGTCAGTAAGTACAGGACCTTTTTACAAAACTTAAGACGTTTTGGGTAGCCAGTATTAGGCTACCGCATGTACGCCCTAAGACATTTTCTATTATACATTTTAGACTGGATCAACCTGGCAATCCAGGTCAATTTAACAATACGTCCTGAAGCGGATTCGAAATCATGACCATTGGGACGACAGTCTAGCGTCTGCCCCTACGATATCACGGCTCCCGTCACATATGTTAAAATTAGGTGCATGTTCTTTATGGACGCCGCAATCAACCTCAGCAGTTTTTTGACTTTTTGTGATTTACTAGGCTAGTTAACATTCTGTAGTTTACCATTGCTTTCTAAACGACCGAAGCTCATACCATTGTTAAAAATCAACACAAGGCGGCCGGCTTCCAAATCCCCAACAGCTAATTTCGAACCCAGTATGCAGGATTGTGAATCCCGTTCGCTACGCCTTCGCCACAGAGGCTGGCAGATGTTACAAGCTGATAAAAAAAAAAAAAAAACCTTACTGGAAATGTTACATCCCGAACGAGGCAATCCTGAACCCACCCATGCACACAAAACGTAGAGCATTACTCCCTGGAACACCTACCGCTGATGTATCACTTACTCCTCCGCACTACTATCGTCAGCACTTCCTGTCATGCTCACTCCAGCTTCAGTTTCACTCTGGCCTCCCATCATGCCACGGATACAAATACGTTCAATTATGGCCGCAGAAGTTGAGGCCGATAACTGTCACCACATGTCTCCGGAGAATCGATTCTGATTTTCCTTATCTTCTCTTACTGACCCAGCAAGTTAGAATTCATTCGTCGTATTCCGCCGAGACCAAAAAACCGATTACGAATATGAGTATTAATAATTCATGGCCGACATAGTAAATGGACAGAATTTTGTAAGTAATTTTGTAAATGTATGAAACGTCTGTAATACTTTTTACATCAGGTTCTATATACATATGGTTTGCGTTCTGTCCTGAGTATAGAGACTATAGTGGTGTCTTATTCTTCTTATTCTGTGAATGATCTCCCTAAGAAGCATAGGCACTCTATTAACTCGTGCGTTCAATCCTTAGTTATCTCATGCAGCTTCCTCCATATTTATGTTGCCCTGTGGTTTCCTGACGTGATCTTTCGAGTTATACTATTGGAAGTTTGTTTTCTGAATGTGTACCGTATCCAGCACCAGCGCCTTTTCCTTGTCTCTTGTTTCTTATTAGTGTTGGAACTCTTCGCTGGCTGCTGAGGATGGGGACGGAGCACTTATGGGAATGCCCCGAATGCTGTGATGTCGATTCCTAAATCAATCAATCAATCAATCGCTATTTGTGTATCTTTCTTCATGAGCTCTACGTCGGTGATTATGCCACACAATCTTTAGCTAGAGCTAATAAAGTTAGAGCTCATGAACATTACACAGAAGCTAATAAGGCAGTTATAGTCAGGGCTTAGTCAGATATGACTCAGCTACCGTGCGACAGTAGAGGGTACTACCTGCTTTCCGTTATCGTCGAATGTTGGGCGGCGCTCATCAAAACCGACACCCCACATTGTGCCAACGGCTTTGGGCGGAGGAGTGCAATTGGGAGGGCACACGTCCGACCTTAGTGCGAGGAAATGCAACCTAAAGACTAAATGTCATAGCAAGGCAGACCAGGTCCTATTCCTTGGTCGGCAATTAGTCTAGGAGCGAAGCTCACACAGGTAGAGCATTGTTTTGCTAATCCGGCAGCTTCTGCAGCTTGTCTTGTTCAAGATGTTTTGGTGTTACTTTCCTCTTGAGTGAACTAGATAGACCGAGAGAGGGATCATGCTGTAAAGGCAACACATTGTCTCTATAATTCAGCCCAGACTTTGTGCCTTGGGGAGGTTTAATATCTTTTTATTTTATTTTAAAGCAGAATGTAACAAACTATCGTCAACCAAGACGGCAAGGTGCCAGTAGTAAAAATGAAGCAAGAGAGCGGATAAAGAAGGAATTTAAAAAGAAGTAATATTTAGATGACCTAACAGAAGAGGGCCGGTCTCCCTGACGTAGGCATTTACGTCTTTCTCCGTAATCCCGTATATTCTCGTGAGTAACGCAGCTGCGCGAGAATCGGCTGATCGCTGGTAACTTACGGGGGTATGTGAGCCGGTCGCTCAGAAAGCAGTGGCAAACTACTGAGTGTAATCGTGCCTAGTACATCAACAGCAGCTGAACAATGCTGGTGTTGACTGCAACGTCCTGTTAAGGGATATGCAACATTAAAAAAAAACAACAACAACAGAAGAGGCAGAAGTAGCAGCAGCAAAAAGAACCATCGAGATTCTTACAACATCGCTTGATAAAAACGTAACCATTCAAGCAGTTAAGTTAGAAGGATGTGCTTTACAGGAATCTGCAAGCAACCCCAACATTTATTGGCCATTAGACTATGCTAGTTCAGTGTTATGCCATTGTTTTCTGAACGACCGACGCCTAATAGTGACCCTCATACCATCGAACTCAAAGAGATGCATGCTTTCAAATCACGCGCAGCTGATTACAAACCTACGACTCAGCATGACGGGTAATTAAGAAATTGCGAGTCTCAATACTCCCCAAAAACCACAGTCCGGTAAATTTATCAAAAATAGTAATGGGACAGTTCTAATCACCAGTAAGGACTTCGCTATTGAACGAGGATAAACATATCATAATTTGTATATAGAGCCTTTTGTGGTGTATGGGTGTGACACATGGACAATAAGCATACAAGCTGAGAGATATATACTGCAGCGGAAATGTGGTTTCTGAGGAACATTCAAAGACTACCATGGACGGACATTAAAAGCAAAACATAAACTACAGACGTGAAAGCCCTTCAAGAAGAAGATGGAAACCGGAAACTGATTAGAGAAGCTAAGTGTGGACAGATACGATTTGTCAGCATATTATGAGAAGAAATACATTTGAAAAGATAGGCGCAGCTGTCAAGCTTGATGGGAAAAGAGCAAGAAAAAGACAAAGAGATAAATATCTGATGGCATGATTGCATGGCAGAGTGGGGATAGGAACACAGAACTGAATTGAGACTGATGATCGTGGGAGACGGCGAATCGTAATCACCCACGCTTATCTACATAGCTCATGATGATGATGCATGTTTTAAAGACCTAGCAGGCCCCAGAGTGTGCAAGCTGGAAAAAAAAGAAATAAAAAACACACCAGAAAACAAACAAACAAACAAACAAACAAAACATTAAAAAAAGAATAAAATATCAAGCAGAATCCCTCCATTCCGTGAATTGGACCCGGACAACTATCTTGGTAAGTAAGCTCCCAGATCAGAATGCTACCTACTGAACACTAGTTGCCCCTCTGCTGTGTGTCCACCGTGACGAGGTAGAGGGGCTTGTGCGTCCCAATGACCCCAAGAGCTATGCCGACAGTAGCACAGCTACTGGTAGGGCCACCCATGTCGGACAGGTCAAGGGAGAGGGACCAGACGAAGAGACACACAAACCTGCTGCCTTGTAGGTAGACTGGGGACAGTCAAAGGCTAGGGAAAGCATCCCGAATAAATGCTTGTCGAAATCGGATGTACTGAGCCACAGGCTTGACAAAGCAGTGCAACGTAAAACCTGCTGCCTTGTAGGTAGACTGGGGACAGTCAAAGGCTAGGGAAAGCATCCCGAATAAATGCTTGTCAAAATCGGATGTACTGAGCTACAGGCTTGACAAAGCAGTGCAACGTAACTTAATTCATGATGTCACAAATCAAAATTAATCGTTATGGTGCTAATCCCGTGAAGTCCCATCAGGCGGCGATAGTGCCGGGCCCCCTGCCTCGAGGGGGTCCACCCATGACTACAGGTGGTCACCTTCCCCTGTGCTGTGGAGTCAAGGCACAGAGGAGTAGGTTAAGAGCTATTGACCAAATACCCCGGACACTCAACATACTACAGTGGAATGCCGAAGGAGTTTACAAGAAGAAAGACTCCCTAACACAGCGTCTTCATAAAGATAGAATAGATGTGGCATGCATTCAAGAGACACACCTCAACGCCAATCACAAATTCTCAGTCAGAGGATATCAGGCCACACGTTTCGACCGCGAAGGACACAAAGGAGGAGTTCTAATACTTACACGAAATACAATACCTTGCAGCGAAGTATCTGTGATCTCTGACAACCAAACGGAAATTATAGGTGTTGATATAATGATAAAGGACGTGAAAATAAGAATCTACAATCTTTATAGCCCAGCAGATAAGGACCTTACACTCTCAAACATGAAAATAACTGACACAAACTGCATTATTGTCGGAGACTTTAATAGCCGTTCAGAAAGATGGGGATACCCAGATACTGACAAAAGAGGAGATGAATTGGAGGACTGGGAAATAGACTCAAATCTCCATCTACTCAACAAAGCGGATGACACACCGAGCTTCTACTCCAGAAGATGGCTTACCACTTCTACTCCAGACTTAGCTTTCTGCACAGGAGACATCCTCCACAAAATCGATCGCCATGTGCTGGACCAATTAGCAGGTAGTGACCACAGACCAATCAAGCTTGTAATGAATATGGAGTATGTTCCACAGGAGCAAAAGCCCTTGCCCCGCTGGAATTACAAACGAGCAGATTGGGACAGATTTGCCATACTAACAGACAAATATTGTGAAAACATAAATACACGATATGGCAACATAAAGCAAATGGTGGAAAGTCTAAACAGAGCGATAATACAGGCAGCCACTGAGTCCATTCCAAGAGGAGCGAGGAAAAATTACAAACCATACTGGACTGAAGAACTACAAAGTTTGGAGGACAAAGTTGAAGATGCCAGGAAGACAGCAGAGAGAGAACAAACAATTGAAGCGAACATCTCTCTCAAAGCCATCTCAGCAAAATATAAAAGAACAGTAAATCAAACAACAAGAGATTGTTGGAGGGAAAAAACAGAAAACCTGAATTTTGACAGGGATGGAAACAAACTATGGAAACTAGTGAAAGCCATGAACAATGAAGGACCTAGCAACAAACAAATAACAATTAAACAAGGAAATGCCTTGCTTACAGGAAAAAAGGCTGCAAATGCACTAATGGAACACTATGCAAATGCAAACCACATTGATATTACAACCGAACAGAAGAAAGCAATCAAAGACAAACAGATACATCATAGAAATACAGAGACAGCAGCAGAATATATGATGGCAAATCTAACAATGGAAGAAATGGAACAGGCAATGAATACCCTAAAAAAGAAGAAATCACCAGGAAAGGATGGAATCACAAATGAAATGCTAATAGGACTAGGCACTAAGGCAAAAAAGAAACTACTAGCAGTCCTAAATTACAGCTGGAAGAGGGGAATAGTCCCACAGGCATGGAAGGAAGCTATACTAATACCAATCCCAAAGAAAGGAAAAGACCTGGAAGAACCAAATGGCTATCGACCTATCAGTCTACTTAGCTGTGTAGGAAAATTAATGGAACGCATTATCAATGGCAGGCTAACATGGCATCTGGAAGAAAACAAACTCTTAACACCACACCAAGCAGGATTCAGAAAGTACAGATCCACTGAAGATCAAATAACTTATATAGCTCAGGAAATAGAGGATGCCTTCCAAGAGAAAAAGCACACACTAGCGGTCTGGATAGATTTAGAAAAAGCATTTGATAAAGTATGGAAGGAAGGACTGAAAGTAAAACTGCAAAAAATGCATGTTTGTGGGAAAATGTACAAATGGATCAGCCACTACCTTGAGAACAGAACTGCCAGGACAAAAGTACAAGGACAAACCAGCAAAATGATGCTGTTGGAGCAAGGTGTCCCCCAAGGAGGAGTTCTTTCACCAACATTATTCCTAGCATATATAAACGACATCACAGAAAATTTTCCAGCCAGAGTACACACATCATCCTTTGCAGATGACCTAGCCATATGGACATCTGAAGAATATATTAGTACAGCTAACAGCAGAATACAGCAAGCCTTATTAGCACTAGAGGACTGGTCAAAATCATGGCTAGTGAAGATAAGTGAGGAGAAAACAACATGCACAGTGTTCTCCCTCTCAAATAAAACTCAACAACCTAAGCTGGTATTGAATGGAAAAATATTGCGCCATGAAGAAAATCCAAACTATCTCGGAGTCACCTTTGATCGTCGCCTGACATGGAAAACACAGTTTGAGAAAAATCGAACAAGAGCAAGGCAAAGAATGGGAATCATGAAAAAGCTTGCTGGTACAACGTGGGGAGCAGATGAGAAAGTTCTCAAGAAGTTATATACTGGACGGGTGAGGCCAGTACTGGAATATGGCATTGCAGCTTGGGCAACAGCAGCTAAGTCAAACTTTAACAAAATAAGTAGAGTCCAAAATCAAGGAATGCGAATCATAACTGGAAGCCTGAAGACAACGCCTATTATTGAACTTGAAAAGATCACTTGTTTACAACCAATGCAGGATAGAAGAGATAGCAGAGCCCAGCAACAAGCAGAGAAATTTAGAAGATTGACAGACCACCCTATGTATAAAAGGTTTAGTGGTTTTGGAAAGGGACGACTGAAGCGTAGCAACTTTGTAGAAACTGCAAAACGAAAGATTAGGGCAGATCCCATACTTAACATATCAACAGTCAAACCTATTTACAATGCAGACAAGTTCCCAGCTTGGAGACAGCAGCAACTGCCTGAGATGATAGAAAACATTCCTGGTATTGAGAAAAAGAACACTCAGCATGAAACCGAAAGAAGAGAAATAACCCTAAACTACATAAAAGAACATTACCCAAGCAACAATTGGACCCATGCATATACAGATGGATCAGCCAAAAATTCAATAGAGAATGGAGGAGGAGGAATTCTCCTAAATTTAAAAAATGGAGTGAAAAAAACACATTCAGTGGCAACTGGAAAGTTTTCAAGTAACTTCAAAGCGGAGGTAGAGGCTCTGAAAACTGCAGCAGAAATGCTCTTGATGGAGGAAAATAAAGAGAAGCAAATAGCTATCTTCACAGATGCAAAGTCAGCTGTCTCAATACTGAAGAGCAATAACAGCACAGAAATAGCTGACCTAAGAGCAGCACTCCATGGTCTATGCCAGAAATCCAAAAAAGTTGTAATACAGTGGATCCCATCACATTGTCAGTATACCTGGAAATGAAGAGGCTGACAGACTGGCAAAAGAGGGCGGACGACTACCACAGCCTGACATAGACATAACCTATAATGAGGCAAAGAGGTTGATAAAAAGCACCTATAGAACCAAATGGGAATCAGAGCATCCAGGCCACCAGAAGGATGATGCATATTACAAACTCGACAGAAGAGAACAAGTAGCAATCTTCAGACTCCGCACAGGACATAACAGGCTGAAATACCACTTGTTCAATAAACTAAAGATAGGAGATACCGATGAATGTAATTGTCGAACTGGAAAAATGACAGCAAAACATTTGCTTCAGGATTGCCCAATATATGCAGAACAGAGAAAGATATTTTGGCCCACACCTGCTTCATTTGAGGACAAGCTCTATGGAGATATCAACAAGCTCAAGTTGACCGTAGCTTACTTTAACTACATACAGGTTGACATTTAAAGGTGTATGAAGAAGTATTCAGACTGCCACACTTCATACCACAGGTATGTCGGTTACAAAAGCCTCCCAGAGGCATGAAATGGAATATTGCTGGATAGGAGATCCATTACGTGGAAAGTCCGAATCAAAAGCTCACTGTGTGGGCTTTCAAAAAAGGTGGAAAAAGTGTCCTAGTGGCACGAAATGGAATATTGCTTGGATAGCAAATCCATTATGTGGAAAGTCCGAATCAAAAGCTCACTGTGTGGGCTTTCAAAAAAGGTGGAAAAAGTGTCCTAGTGGCACGAAATGGAATATTGCTCGGATAGCAAATCCATTGTGCGGAAAGTCCGAATCGAAAGCTCACTGTGTGGATGTCATCTGCACACTGCATTCTTCTGGTTTCCGGAAGAACAGCCTATGGTGAACGGAAGGCCCAATATACGGAAGTGAGGCTAAGCAGCCATGTGCAGGACGTGACGATTCCTTGGGTGAGCCCAGTACCAGAGCGCTGTGTGTTGGCTCTGCAAGTATGGAAGCCTCCTTGGATGGCGGGGAATGCCCATGGTCTGCCCCTGCCTTCCCTTGAGGGCTGACCAGGATGTCTTTGGCTGTTCTATATGGGCCAGCTAGGATGGTAGATAACACCACAACAGTGAGAGTCTAACGTCCTAAGAAACCCCCGGGAAGGTTAACCCGGTCAACAAATGCCCGCAGAAGTCGGATGTGTCGGCCTAACGGCGCAAGAACGCAGCTCTGCTGTAAACAGGCACAACGCAATCACATCCGAAAAAAAAACTCCGGATGAACGAAGAAGAAGAAGAAGAAGAAGAAGAACACTAGTTGGACACTTGCGCATGTTTGGACGACTATTGAACGATAGCTACTTGTGTTTATGCTGTTTGTCAATAACGGCTAAATGCTGTCACCGTTGAGATTGTCAAGAGGCGGTCAACCGGCAAATGTCTCCACTTGGCTAGTCCGTCGGCTCAAGGAGGGAGCCATTTGGGCAAGATTGCCATCCTGGCTAGGTCCCTCTTTATGAGAACTAACCGTGGAAACCTGAGATGTCCTGATCATTTTTATGACTGTTCTAAGTCGTGTTACATGTTGCTGTTGTTTTGAATTGAGCACATCATCATTAGTTGTTGCCGAAGAAGCCACTCCAAAGTAGCTGACAGCATTATCAATCTACAATTAATTCATACGCCACACATTCAATGTTACGGCTTAGAACAGCGTTATAATGTCAATAGGACCAGTAGTTCCCAACATGGTTGTAGTGAAACTTCAGCACGGAAACATGTCTGTAGGATCAGAAGTTCCCATTGACATGGCTGTAGGACCATTAGTTCACAATGACATGGCTGTAGCGAAACTTCAGCAAGGAAACATGTCAGTAGACCATTAGTTCCCATTGGACACGGCTGTAGCGAAACTTCAGCAAGGAAACGTGTCTGTAGGATCAGCAGTTCCCATTTACATGGCTTTAGGGAAACTTCAGCAAGAAAACATGTCTGTTGAATCAACAGTTCCCATTGACACGGCTGTAGCGAAACTTCAGCAAGGAAACATGTCTGCAGGATCAGCAGTTCCCATTGGCATGGCTGTAGGACCATTAGTTCCCAATGACATGGCTGTAGGACCATTAGTTCCCATTGACATGACTGTAGCGAAACCTTAGCAAGGAAACATGTCAGTAGACCATTAGTTCCCATTGACACGGCTGTAGCGAAACTTCAGCAAGGAAACGTGTCTGCAGGATCAGCAGTTCCAATTGACATGACTGTAGGACCATTAGTTCCCATTGACATGGCTGTAGCGAAACTTCAGCAAGGAAACATGTCTGCAGGATCAGCAGTTCCCATTGACATGACTGTAGGACCATTAGTTCCCATTGACATGGCTGTAGCGAAACTTCAGTAAGGAAGCATGTCTTTAGGATCAGCAGTTCCCATTTACATGGCTTTAGGGAAACTTCAGCAAGAAAACATGTCTGTAGAGTCAACAGTTCCCATTGACATGACTGTAACGAAACTTCAGAAAGGAAACATTGTCTGTAAGACAAAGACTGGTGTTCATCACTACACTGGCAGTGACATTGAGCTGGGAACAGCCTGTGGAAAGTACTTCCGATGCTGTATGCTCTCAGTCACAGATCCAGATGATGCTGACATCATCTGCAGTATGCTCTAAGAGCAACAAACTGCTGCTTATTTATACACACAAAAAACCAGAGATTTGTCTATTCAACTTAATTCGTATCAACGGCACCACTTTAATTCCCATTCTTAATTCGGCTCAAGCATAAGCGGTAGTAATGGCCTTGTGTAGTGTGCTCGGGGAAGTAGGCGGGTAGTAGCTGGCTAACTTACCCGGTGAATGCCAGGAGATAAAGAAAACTGGAAACATGATAGCTGTAAAAAATAGAAGGAAACGTGTCTGCAGGATCACTCTGTATTGACAGACTGGATAATTTAGTCCCATTGACATGGCTGTCCGAAACTTCAGTGGGAAGCATGTCAGGACAGCAGTTCAATTTACTGGCTGAGATCAACTGAGCAAGAAACATTTCTGTAAGAATATTCCACACATTACATGACTGTAACAAACTTCAGAAAGGAAACATTGTCTGTAAGACTAATGACTGTGTCACACTAAAAGTGACATTGAGCTGGAACACCTGTGAAAGTAACTTCCGATGCAATATGCTCTGAAGATGCAGATGATGTGACAGGCGCCGCCTGATCTAATTTCTTAGCGAACTTTTATCACACATAAAAACCAGAGATTTGTCTATTGACTTACTTGGTGAAAACGGAACCATTAATCATTTAATTCGGTAAGGCATAGGCGGTAAATGTCCGTGCGGTAGTGCGCTTGGACAAGTAGCGGCTATTGGCTGGCTAATTACCTGCGCCAGGAATAAAGCATGACATGAAGCTGAAAAATAAGTTAAAGCTTTATCCGATGACTCACTCTGTAGCAAGTGGGTAACTATGATTCAAGAGCATATTAATCAGTATCTGGATCCTTTTTAACAGGGTAAAAAATCGCTGCAGTCCTTGCCAAAGTACTATGATCGATCTCCGGGGGAAACTTGCGTTTCGAGGAAGATAAGAGCTGATACATGCGCTCACCCCCTAAGGGGCCCAAAGACACAGCACTGGTAATTATTAACCTAAAGGATTGTAACGAAAAGCTCTAATATTGATAGTAAATACAATTCAATCTCCATTATGCAAAGACCATGGGAGAGGGTAGGCCCGCGAGGGTACCGGAAACCAATCGTTTCGAAATTTAGATGGCAAAATTTAAACCCGGGATCTGGATGTATTTTCTGTATGGTTGCCCGTGAAAAGTTAACATATAGTAGATCCCGGGTAGGCCAGGAAGGGCAAACTTTGATACGGAGAGCATTATAAATGTAAAGCTATTGGCGGATATATATATTTATGTGTGTAGTATGTATGTGTGTGTGTATTATTGCATCTTGTTGCCGTTGTTTCATACAGTTAGTAGTTAAATATATCATGGCAAGCGATCTGTCTTTAGTGACTAAACACTCAAAATTTTCATGATTTGAAAAAGTGTTTTCTTTGAGTGAAAAATATCATAAACTTTCATGAATTGAAATTTTTCATTCAGTATAGAGTATCAATAATGACATTTTCTTAAATCTTAAGTCTCATAAAATGCACTGATCTTGTCAACAATTCTTACTCATCTATTGATAAATAAATTTGTAAAACTGTCTTGTCCTTTCTTCAGGACACATACTCCTTGAAGCATTAGCAAATTTCCTTGATGACTTCGCCAGGAGAAAAGGGTTGTTAGTTTAAACAATTCTGTGTGACTCGCCAAGCAGCATAGTTGCTTTTTTTGAATCGAAGACTGTTTAGTGAAAACATTGCTGTTTCTTCCAAATGTTTGAAACTCAAGGCTTTTAATTACATCATTCGGTGTTAAAATTTGTACCAAACTCAATGTTTTGTTTATCCTTCTCACGACACAACAAAAATTGATGCTACCATCTTTTTTAAAATAATTGTCCTCACACATAAAAACACTGCATTCTCTTCAATTCTTACGTTTGATTATTGTCCATCATCATAACGTACATGAATTCATGTAAAATTAATAATTAACTTAAAAACGAATTAAACTTCTTAAATTCTAAATGCCATCGCGGGCCGCATAAAACACTTTGCGGCCGCATGCGCTCTAAAGCCCTAGTTTGCCGCAAAAATGCCGTAGGCGGCTGTAGAAGACTGGTGTAGTGTCCACCCCTGGCCGAAAGGTCTAATGGATGAAAGGTTATGATGGAGATGTATAAGGATGAAATGGATGGAAGAATGTACTGATGGAAGTAATGGTACTAATCGATGTAATGGTACTGATGGATGTAATGGTACTAATCGATGTAATGGTACTGATGGAAATACAGGTACTGATGGATGTAATAGTACTGATGGAGGTAATGGTACTGCTGGATGTAATGGTTCTGATGGAGGTAATGATACTGATGTATGTAATGATACTGGTGGATACACAGATACTGATGTATGTAATGATACTGGTGGATACAAAGATACTGATGGATGTAATGATAGTAATGGATGTAATGGTACTGATGGAAGTAATGGTACTGATGGATGTAATGGTACTGATGTATGTAATGGTACTGATAGAAATAATGGTACTGATGTATGTCATGGTACTGATAGAAATAATGGTAATGATGGATGTAATGGTACTGATGGATACAATGGTACTGATGGATGTAATGGTACTGATGGAAGTAATGGTACTGCTGGATGTAATGGTTCTGCTGGAGGTAATGATACTGCTGGATGTAATGGTTCTGCTGGAGGTAATGGTACTGATGGATGTAATGGTTCTGCTGGAGGTAATGGTACTGCTGGATGTAATGGTTCTGCTGGAGGTAATGGTACTGATGGATGTGATGGTTCTGCTGGAGGTAATGGTACTGATGGATGTAATGGTTCTGCTGGAGGTAATGGTACTGCTGGATGTAATGGTTCTGATGGAGGTAATGGTACTGATGGATGTAATGGTTCTGCTGGAGGTAATGGTACTGATGGATGTAATGATACTGATGGAGGTAATGGTACTGATGGATGTAATGATACTGATGGATGTAATGATACTGATGGATGTAATGATACTGATGGAGGTAATGGTACTGATGAATGTAATGATACTGATGGAGGTAAAGGTACTGATGGATGTAATGATACTGATGGAGGTAATGGTACTGATGGATGTAATGATACTGATGGAGGTAAAGGTAGTGATTAATGTAATGATACTGATGGAGGTAATGGTACTGATGGATGTAATGATACTGATGGAGGTAATGGCACTGATGGATGTAATGATACTGATGGAGGTAATGGTACTGATGGATGTAATGATACTGATGGAGGTAATGGTACTGATGGATGTAATGATACTGATGGAGGTAATGGTACTGATGGATGTAATGATACTGATGGAGGTAATGGTACTGATGGATGTAATGATACTGATGGAAGTAATGGTACTGATGGATACAATGGTACTGATGGATGTAATGGTACTGATGGATGTAATGGTACTGATGGATGTAATGGTACTTATGGATGTAATGGTACTGATGAATGTATTGGTACTGATGGTTGTAATGGTATTGATGGATGAAATGGTACTGATGGATGCAATGGTATTGATTAATGCAATGGTACTGATGGATGTAAATGTACTGATGGATGTAATGGTACTGATGGATGAAATGGTACTGATGGATGAAATGGTACTGATGGATGAAATGGTACTGATGGATGCAATGGTACTGATGGATGTAAAGGTATTGATGGAAATACTGGCACTGAAGAAAGTAATGGTACTATGGTACTGATGATTGTAATGGTACTGATGGAAATATTGGTACCAATGGAAGTAATGGTACCAATGGAAGTATTCACTAAGTATGCTTGTCTAACTAAAAAAAAAAATCCAACGAAACTACAACACTAAGAAAAAATCACGGCACTCTTCCGATTGACGGGTCTAAATAGTTCCGCAGTGAATAAGTCAGGGGTTAAGGGTTAGGGTTAGTGTTAAACTAACACTGACCCTAACCCTTAACCCTAACTTATTCACTGCGGAACTATTTAGCCCGTCAATCGGAAGAGTGCCAAAATCACATTCAACAATGAAAAAAAAAAATGACAGCGTTACACATTTTGATTATCATATCTCCAATAAATAAACAAATAAATAAATAAAACCAACAATGGCGACTGTTTAAAGAAAGTCTGCGGTAGACTTGACAAAGCAATGTAGAAGTTAAACGGTTTTAACAGTCTATGGCACAACACCAACACATCAGTTAATCTAATTCACAACAGTGCATTCCTTGTTTACATGCAAACACAGAAACCATAAACAATTGAGGTCAGCATGGTAGAATGGACCATTAGTTCACAATGACATGGCTGTAGGCAAACTTCAGCAACCGTCTCAGTAGGACCATTAGTTCACAATGACATGGCTGTAGGCAAACTTCAGCAACCGTCTCAGTAGGACCAGTTGTTCCCATTGACATGGCTGTAGGCAAACTTCAGCAACCGTCTCAGTAGGACCAGTTGTTCCCATTGACATGGCTGCAGTGAAACTTCAGCAAGGAAACATGTCAGTATGTGCTCTGATATGAGATTCTCCGGACTCAGGCTTGAGTTAGTAGAACGGAGCACTTATGGGTTACACCCGTGTGCCGTGATGTTGATCCGTCGACTAAAATAAACTAAACTAAACTATAGTAGCATGGATAAGACTGCTCGTTCTAAAACATCCGGTGTGCTGATGCCGAGGTAGCG
The DNA here is from genome assembly GCA_014155875.1 of Cepaea nemoralis. NCBI lineage: Eukaryota > Metazoa > Mollusca > Gastropoda > Stylommatophora > Helicidae > Cepaea > Cepaea nemoralis. Next base: position 242,424 of record JACEFZ010028006.1, on the reverse strand, counting down.
GGTTCAACTTTTACACCGGTCAGTTCGACTAAAATGTTGACTTTTCGTCCTAGACCTGGGGACGTAAATTACAAGTACCTCTGAAATCGGAGTGGATTTGCCTGACGGCGAGGGACACTGGCAACAGGGAAAGCTAATCCACACGCAAAATTCAGTTCAGTGCACCAGAAGTAGCAGCATGTATATGGACTACGCTTGAGTTCAAACCGAGCGAGCACAAAGAAAACCCAACCATCGCACTACTGTTTCATTGCCTGGCATATTTCGCATGCACCTCGTCAGGTGCACACTGCAGGGTTATATGTCACATTCATTCATTTAGTAGCATGTCCTCTGCAGAACTTCGCTCCCATAACAACCGTCCGGAAAACGTCTCCGGCATAAGAAATATGTCCCGCGTCCAATAAACCCATTTGGAAATCATATACCACATCCTGCACCCATCTTATCTTTCGCCTTCCTCTTCCTCTTTTCCCGAGCACATATCCCTCCATAACTGTTCTATCTAAACTTTCATAACGTTTCAATTCTCATTGTTTGATCGTCTTTAAATAGTAGTCTAATTTTATATGTCATATGAAATGAATAAATGTATAATAGTTTGGTTGAAATACGTAAAACACGTAGTTACAGGTATTGAAAGAATGTAGAGTATGTTATCCTTGGGGATAATATACTCCATGTTCAAACAATAACACATCTGGCAATGCTGATAAAACTGGCCAGATGCTCTCTAACTGCACCCCTGCTGTCTCCATCATTGTGATAAATCTCTTCAGTGAGGCCTTTTTGTTTTTCCTTCCCGTTGTCGTGGGCATGCAGTTATCTCTATATATTATTCCCACTGTGGTAGACTGGTCTTCTCAATGCATTTATCTGTGTAGTTTGCAGAATCTACTTACCACTGACTCAATTTTGCTATCTTCAAGGGCAATCCCCTGTCGATCCCCCCTGTATAATCTCATTCTCAGCACCGAGCGTTACAATCTCCACAGAAAAGAAACCTTCCCACTAGGTTTTCCTCTAACCCATTGAGCCAGCCCCAGTGCTTCTCAGTGACAGCAGATTCCACCGCAACAGATATATTTATTATGTTCCAAATAAGGCCGGCAATCTCCATTTGTATTCCCCGAACCTCTCTTAACTTTTGTTTTTATTTAAACACTTTATTTGTCAATTTCGACAAGATGTTACTGAAGTTCGCTGTTAAGCCAAACCGCCCAAAGCCCATGTCATCGTCAGATTCTTCAGACTCTTCCTTCTTTTCTTCTTTTTACCCTTCACTGGCAGCAGGGGCCGCCTCTTTGGGACAGCAGCCGTCACACCACCACTTGATGGGACTGAATCTAACTTCTTGGAACCTTCTGCTATCAGTACCCCGAGACTCTTTCCCTTGACTTGACTGATGATCTTGTTGATTTTATCAGTTTCACCTTCTGTGCCCACACTGTCGAGAATCTTCTCAATATCTGCTGCAGATGGTGATGCTTTGCTCTCTCCCCAACCACCCCCACACCCAACCCCCAGGCTAGCGAGAAGGTAAACGGCTATGTAACGCATCCTGAGATGATTCCGCTTTCTCATGTCCATCACCTTATGTCTTACTTCATGCCTTACATCAAACCCTGCTTATGTTTTCCCGACGTAATGGTTAATGTAGCCAAAATATTTCCTAATACCCATTGTAGACTAGGCCGACCTAGATAATTAAACTTGAAAAAAAAATAATTCTAATCCGCCCCAAAGAAGATGGAACCCGTGACCACAGGCCTACTGACCAGCATCTAACACTATCCCTGCGGAGGCCCGCATATTGTAATTAGTATGGAAATAAGGACGAAAGACACACAAGTATACTGTAAAATAGAACAGGCTAAAGGCGGCAATCTAAACACAGTTGGGTTAGCCTAGCGGGAACAAATAAGAGAGAACACGTTATAGCATGAGGCACATCAAGATGGACAAACAGCAATACGGATGGATTTTAAACAGCTGGGAAATGTAAATTTAAGCCAGATTACTGCGGATAAGGAAGAATTGAAACGGATTTCGCTTGCGGCACAGATCCCATAACACTACAGGACAAGAAGTAGAAGGTATAGAAAAATGAGGCTGCCGTGAACAAGAAATGAAATGAAAATGAAACGGGAAAGCAGAAAAGGAAGATGGAAAAAGAAGTAGCCCCAGCGGCAGCTGCTGTAGAAAAAAAAAAAACGACGAGAAGGAGAAGCAGGCGATGAATGGAGAAGAAGATGAACGAACGAACGAATGAACAAACGAATGAATGAACATAATTTTTAAAGTTAGAATTTGACATTGAGGCGTCTGATTGTCCACCTTTCCGGGCACACATCCGTCACGCAAAAACGACGTGTTTAAGAAAACAAGTCTATTTACAAACAGAAGCACGCAAACACACAGATGTGCGTACTCACACACACATATTTATTCGTCCATCCAACCATCCATCAATCCCTCCGTCTGTACATATGTGTGAAGTGAAGGTCATACCTTATTCTTTATGGAAATGTCCGAGTGAAGTGAAAGTTATATTTTATTCTTTATCGAAATGTCCGAGTGAAGTGAAAGTTATACTTCACAAATCAACACCAAACTAATAAACAGGAGGAACAAGTAGTAAAGGATAAAAAAAAACACACAGAAAAATTAAGAAATATAAACAAATCTGTTATGATAATTTGGCTGTGTGTCCAACGTGTGCCGCGTGGTTACACACCCGCTTCACACTCCAGTCATCCGGGGCTTGTTTCCGGATCCGGTCAGGGATATGCACTACTGACGAGCTCAAACGAGGGCGAAACTCGAGTATAGTGCTTCCATATTGACGTGGATAGTCCTTAGGTTCATACCAGAATACGATCAGCGTTGCCAGTAGTGGGTTGTGCTCAATATTTAAATTTCAAATACCGAAATAACCAAATAAATCAAGTAGAAGAATGGCATTAATGAACAAAGGAGCGTATGCAGGAAAAACACACAAATAAAGGTACTAACCAGAATAATATTGGAGACCAAGACGTCTGTTCTTGCAGTGTTAGGTTCGTGGATTCTGTGAAAGAAAACACCACAACTTCGTAAGTATATACACACATATGTTGTGGAACAGAAAACCTAAGTATCCACTTTTTGCCCAGTCTTATTATAAGGTCAAGGTACTGTCGTTGGGGCGTGAAAGCGATGGGCCTTATTTAGGTCACGACTGGTTCCCTTCCTTACAGCCTTTCATTCCCAGACAATTTCCAGAAAATTCCAATTATTTTTTCGATACCTGTTTTATTTGGCTGCGTGAAAGCAAGAGACACACCGATCGAAAAAACGAACAAACAAACAAGCAAGCAAACAAACAAAAAACAAACAAACAAAAAAACAAAAAAACTCATGTCACTGTTTTTATTGAAACCCTTATCACTTTCTTGGCATGCAAGCATACCAGCCACTATGCCACTGACATAGAGACACATCTCAAAATTACAAGAACCGCATGTATTGTGTTTACAAGGGTTTAATTGCACCCGGTTTTATCACATTTGGCTGGGTCTCTTTCTGCAGGGCCTGCCGAAAGCGCCCCCCCCCCCCAAAGCACGAGCTATGCAGCTCCAGCGACGATCCCCATGAGTCTCAGAGAAAACTGCACTCGTGAACCGAACGACGTGGTCCGAAATCGAACAGCCTTCGCAGGCGCCGCAACCACTAGGCCACGAAGACTTCTCGGCTGGGGTGAAGACTAACAAATGAACAAGATCTGCTAAAAATAAAGGAATGACTACAAAGCCACAAAAAGACACATAAGCAAGTGCTGACATTGCTTGGCCGTGTCCGTAGAACCGAAGACGTGTTGAGGGAATTAACAGAAAGCAGAACACTGAGTAATCGGTAAGTAAAAACCAACAAAAACTCTCGAACAATTGTCACATACAAGCACACGCACAGTAACTCACATGGGCAGGCTCATGAGAACCGGTACGCAAATACGCACACCCACCCCAACCCTCCCGCCCACGCACACACACACACACACACACACACACAAACACACATGTATATAGCAGGAGCCGCAGTTGCCCGGTGGTTGGATGCTCAACCGCTGGCCTGGTGGTCGTTGATTCGAATCCGCATCTTCACGGATGTTTGAAACTGAACTGAGCTTCCAGGTGGACCCAGCCTAAAGTTAGTACCAGGGAATGTCTTGGAAAGACAAGACAGTCAGCGTGAGACTGACCACATCAACCACGGAGAGCTGTTTGGTTTACACAAATATTTCTCTAGCTCCGTGTGACAATCATGCCTTAGGACGTGTAAAGTGGTCCCTTTGTTAATTATTTACTATATAAAGTAAATAAAGTAAATGTAAAGAATACCACGGACAGACAGAAAACCGGTGAACAAGTATTACAAGATATATATATATATATATATATATATATATATATATATATATATATATATATATATATATATATATATATATATATATATATATATATATATATAGCTGTTATTCCACCTAATTTTCTGTTAGCCCAATATTCTAGAGTTTCTACCAGAGTTCACTACTTCTGTTCCACAATTGTTATTGCACCTAAGTGTCTGTTAGCCCAATATTCTAGAGTTTCTACCAGAGTTCACTACTAATATTTAATTCATATTGATGTAATTAACAAAGACAAAACGTATAACCTTGTCTTGCGAGGTAGACATTAAATTGTAGACCTTCGTATATAGTCATGGCAACACGATGTGGGTTGATCGTCTCCTTTACTCTCCATATTTTTTTCAGTCAAAACATAATGCGGTGGGATGGTCAGTCTTATTCCTGGTCTCCTCTTCTTCCAGATAATTCACATAAACCTTAGAAAATTATCTAAAATCACTGTTTATGAGGGTGGGTCGGTCCCTGAGTAGTACCAGTGCGAAACACAATCCATCCATGACTGAGGATTGAACCAGGACAACTGTTTTAACAGGCAAGGCTTCTAACCACCATGTCACCTTGGCTCTAAGAGTTCACAGACTAGAGTCCACCAGGTCACCACGGTTCGATTCCTTTAGAGACAGAGAGAAAAATGTCTTCAATATTGCCTGGTTGTGGGCTTTAGCAGAATAAAGGGAATCTATCTCCCATGACAAAAATCTATCCGGGGAAGAGAATCAAAAGAAACGGTGATTGCACACGTGGGAAATCACACATCCATCCACTCGTGCATGCACTAGGAAAAACACTTATCAGATTACCCCAGTCAGACTTAATAGAAAGCAGACATACCATCTGTGGAATGAAAATCGGAGAGGCTTCTCTTCTACCCCGCCAACGTTTGCATTTGCCCACATGTGCACACACATATCGCTGCGACAAAGCACAGAGCAGGTTAAACGCTCTCAAACAGACAGATAAATGAAGGATTTCAATTCAGTGCCATAGAGTGGAATTCTGAACTCCCAGAGAACGTGCAAATAATTGGGTATGGAACTGAGGGAAAAGAGTGCCAAGACATCCACCAGGCTCTATTGAGAAAAAATTAAATTACTTAGCGGGTAACAGGAGATGGTGGGAGGAGTTAGAAAAAAATTGACGAAGGCAGAGATAGGGGGGACATTGAAACGATTGTGTTTACTTAGGTTACTATAGGGCGTTGACACAAATAGTCAATTGGTTTGACAAGGAGAGGGAGAAGATGGACGAAAAACGACGTAAGAGTGATCGAGTTATTATGGAGGTAGGACGTGGATGACCCAAACCGAAGCATTGAGTGAATGGAATTATGTGGTTCTGAGACAGCCGCTGCAGACATGTGTGCTTGAGACAGGTGGTGAAAGACGACAGGTCATTGAAATGAGGGTTTAGATAAATGAAGATGTTAATCTTAATCGCTTTCCTTAACTGTAAGTGTGTGTTTTGCCGTACAGTGTGGAATTCAACGGTCCGTAGGCGTCACTAAGGTTGGTCTTATCTAGTACAGTAATCTAGTAACTCATGATGCCACCCGGTACAGTGTCTTTTAAGTCACTCATTTCGTTAATTCATGGCGTTGCCTAGTGAAGTACGGTATCTGTTGTTGTCATCGAGTGCAGTATTTCATAAAGCCATCCAGTTCTGTAATACATTGTGCCACTCAGTGCGGTATTTCTTGGTGTCATCCAGTTCGGTAACTAATGGTGTCATCCAGTGTGATATTTTTGATATTACCCAGAACGATCTCTTAGTGTCACACAGTACGACGATTCATGATGTGACCCTGTACGTTATTTCCTGGTATCACCCAGTGCGGTGATTCATGATGTGACTTCTGCGTTATTTTCCTGGTATCACCCAGTGCGGTGATTCATGATGTGACCCACTGTGGCATTTCTTTGAAGACATACAATTCTGTAAATTAACGTGCCATCCAGTGTGATATCATCCAGTGTGATAGCTCTTAATGTCACCCAATGAAGTAAGTCACAGTTCACACAGTTCGGTGATTCATGATGCCCCTCAGTGCGATGATTCATGATGTCACCCAGTACGGTGATTCATGATGTCAACCACTGCGGCGATTCATCATGCCATCCAGTGCGATGATTCATGATATCACCCAGTGCGGCGATTCATCATGCCATCCAGTGCGATGATTCATGATATCACCCAGTGCGGCGATTCATCATGTCATCCAGTGCGGTGATTCATGATATCACCCAGTGCGGCGATTCATCATGCCACCCAGTCCGGCATTTCTTGGTGTCACTCTGTTCGGTAAATTAACGTATCACCTAGTTCTGTAAATTAACGTATCATCCAATGTGATATCGCTCATTGTCGCCCATTGAAGTAAGTCATTGTGTCATTGTCCTGTTAAAATCCCGAGAGGAGACTGGACTCAACAAGCACATCTTTAAACTGATTATCTGTTGGGATTATTGACTGACTTTGGTCTACACTCCTCTCTTCTGTCCTCCCTTCCATATATCTATTTCTTTCACTCTCTCTATTATTCCCTCAACACATACTCCGACAACAGTTCCTTTCAACGATAAGATAAAAGATTTATTAATAAAAAAACTATGTCTGGTGTATGTATGGATATTGTCTATGTAGTTGGTATGTTCTTCTAGTGTGGCTGCCAGATAAGATGTTGATAGATAGTCTCCGTGGTTTCTCTCGTCTCTTCTCTCAGCTAGAGTACAGGACATGACATAGATATAACAGAACGGTCTCACCCTGACAGCTCCGTCTGCTTGAGTCTGTAGATATATCCGTTTTTTGTAATGAAAAAATGTTCACCACTGTATGAATGTATTTAACCCGATCACCATATGCTGTCAGCGTAAACTGCATGGTTTGTATTATCTTATAGCGTTCTTAATTCCATCCTGGAAAACACATCTAGTTTCTATTGTTCTCTATTTTTGTCCTGTAAAAGTTCTACACTTAATTGATATAGGCACTTTGTATGCACCTTGCAACTCTTTGATACTGAGTAATTTGAGTCTTTTTTCTTTAGTTTGGATGATCTCTATTTTCCATTCTCTGTCCTCCTGACTTATTAAGATGCCACTTCTTTTCCTTCCTTTCTTATGCACAAGTGTCGTGCTTTATTACTTTAAAGTGCTTTCTTGTGGATTATCAACACTGGGTGATCTTGACCACAGCCATCTGTGTAATCTCTTAGTTGATAAGTCCCGCACTGGTATGGAAACCTGTGTGATATACATTTAATAATGAGATCTGTGTCTGCTTCCTCTTCCCTCCTATGTGAGTGTCTTTTCCTCCAGCCGAAATGAAAAGGCTTCCGAAAAAACCCACTCTGACATAGGATAGAAGATTCACCTAATCGTCTATACTATTCCTACTAATAGAAAGTAATGTTAAATGCACTTCACGCACATCTATATTCATATCCTAAACTATATCTAATATCTTTATACCTTATTTAGGCATCTATGTTCCTGGAATCGAAATAACACTTAGCGAATAACACACTATTATCCCCTCTTTCCATCATTAGGGACGTGTATTTCTATTCCCACTCAAGAACATATCTCCTTCAGGTCAGTTTGGAACACACACTAAACTTACACAAAGAATTGCCACTCTTTATATCGGTCATCTTTGCCGCATAGTCCTTGACATTGCTGGACACCTCACATCCAGACTGCATGATCATTGTTAGTGGAAAATTCCAGATCTGAAACTTCTCCAGTATTCATACATTCAGACCGCAATATGCTATCCAATAATGCTGTCTGCCTTTTTCGCAAACCAATTTTTCCACTCGACCGTTTTACCTGCGCGGTTAGCCGCCTCCTTCTGTGTCTTGACCTAGAAACACATGCGCCTTGTCTCTCCTTTGTTAACCCTTCTCCTACCTGGTTAGTCGGTGTATACAGTCGTCCATCTGGGAATCGTTAACTCTTCAGTATTTCATGACAGTCATGAATCTAATCTATCTAATGTAATATAACCGATCAAGTGTAATCTATCTATCTGTTGGGGAACTCTTTAAGGCCACTAAGACAGTTCATAAATAAACACACATATATTCATATATTGTTAGTCCTCTAAAAGAACTGGGTCCTCTAACAGTAATGGAGAGATTTGGCCATCATAGACCATAACTTTATTAAGGGACAATCCCAACTGCAACTCCCAGTGGTAGAGGATTGTGGCGAAGTGGTCAAGCCGTTTGACTCGGGCTCCGAAGGTTTGGGTTCGATTCCGGGCAGCGTCATTCGGTTCACGAGTGAAATTCTTTGAAGACCCCAGTGGGTCGTCGCTAGAGCCACGCACGGGGTTCGTGCTTTGTGCGACGCTTTCCGTGTTATGGAAAGAGACCGAGCCATATTGGATAAAAACCCGGTGCAATGAAGTCGACCCTGTCGACTTTTAAGCGACTTTTAAGGGAAACACACCACGGGGTGGCAAACGCAGCCCTAGGGACCGAATATCTCCCGGGATAAGTGGACAACTCTGCGAATGAGAAGAGCAGGGCACTCACCCATCCTGACAGTCGGAAATGGCTGTCAAAGGGAGAGGAAAAAAATCCCCCTATGTGGATGACGAAGGCAAGGGGGAAACCACTACATTTTCTTCCCATGACTTCATGACTAAACACATTTCAGATGCAGTGAACGACGTTAATGGTTGTGTTAGGACACCCTCGTCCGGTAGGGACAGTCATAAGCCACAGGTGACACCAGACCGCCATCCAGCTACTGATGGCAAAACAATTACAAAGGCAAATAAATTTAGGATAGGAACATGGTATGTTAGGACATTCAATGAGCTGGGAAAGTTGAACAATGTTCTAAGAGAAACGGAAAGCAGAAAGCATGAAAATGAATATCTTAGGCATAAGTGAGATGAGATAGAAAGGATCGGGCAAAATTATAAACGACAAACACACAATAATTTATTCTGGAGGGGATATACTCCAATAGGAGTAGGACTACTATTTGAAGATAAAAAAATATGTAATAACACCTGTTAAGCCAATTAATTGTAACTGGTGTATTTCAGATAGAGTTGTTATGGTTAAAATCAAAGGCAACCCAAAAAATATAAATATCATATAATTATACACACCAATAACAAGCAGTAGTGACGAAGAAATACAACACTTTTGCGATGAAGTAGAAATGGCGATGTCTCAAATTAGATCACAAAAATTAAAAATAATACTAAGAGATTTTAATGCAAATATAGGAAAGGGAAAAATGGAGGATGTAATAGGGAAGTATGATTTAGGTACAAGAAACGAAAGAGGAGAGAAACAAATAGAATGGGCAACTATCAATAATATGATAATTGGAAACATCTGGTTCAAACACCATAAAAGACGACTTTAAACGTGGAAAAGCTCTGATAAGAAAATACTCAACCAAGTTGACTACATACTTATTAATAAAAGATTTAGAAATGCATAATTAATGTTAAGACAATGCCCAGTACTGACTGTAATAGTGATCATGTACCATTATGTGGACAAATAAAAGTAAGACTGAAGAGAGGAAAAAAGTGATTAAGAACATGAGACTTAATAACGAAATTTTGAATGTTGACACATAAATTCAAGAACAATACAGTGTGACTGTGAAATATAGGTACAATGTAATAGCTAAAATACAGAGTATAAACGGACAATGGGAAATGTAAAGAAACTCCATTCATCAAACAAGCCAAAAAATATTACCGGGGAGAAGCCAAAAAGCGAAGGAAAATGGATGATTGAAGAAATCTTAAAGTTAATGGACAAAAGTACACACAGTAAAATGACAAACAAGAATATACTAAGATAAATAAAGAAATAAGAGATAAATCTGTGAAGGCAAAAGAAAGTTGGTTAAATGAGCAGTGCAAGAAAATTGAATTAAATTATATTAAAGATACAAACAATATGCACAGACAAATCAATGAGCTCTCAGGAAGGAAAAAAAAAAGAATACATACAGGATGTTTGAAATATGAAGAAAAACAGGAAAGATATTGGAGAAAGGTGCTATAATGAAGAGGTGAGGTGAGTATATAAGAAAATTATATGGCGGAGAAAGGGAAGAATTAACAGAAGAAAGTAACTTCGAAGGTTCACGTATTCTAAAAGAATAAGTCGCTGACGTCGTCAAACATATGAAGAAAGAAAAAAACAGCTGGGCCAAATGAAATAACAATAGAAGAATTAGAAGTACTGGGAGAATTTAGAGTGATATATTAACCAAATGTTGAATGATATATACAACAATGGATATTTACCGAGTTATATGCTGAAATATGTATTCATAACTATACCAAAAATACCAGGAGCAAATTAATGAGAAGATTTTCTTAGAATTAACCTCATAAACCATGTCACTAAGCTATTACTCAGAATTATAATAAGAAGAACAAGAAAGAAAATAAAAATATAGATTGGTGAACAACAGTATGGATTTGTGGAAGGAAAGGGCATGAGTTAAGTTGAGTCAAGAACCGTCATCATTGCACTCCGGACATTCCCATAAGCGCTCAGTCATCTTCATCACCGAGCAGAGAGTTCCAATACTAATGGTGCCATTTACAAGTTGATTATATGTTCATCTTGCTTTACCTCCGAGTGACGACTGTCTACCAGATCCTCTGACCACTCCCTGCTGATGCATTATCTCTAGACCATGATAATCTATCTGTTCATCTGCATTATTCAAGTGCTCCCAGAGGGCTTTCACCACATCTGCCTTATGATGCATCAAATCACCCCTCAATGATGCAGCACCAGCCAATCTGTCTGCCTGTTCATTTCCAACCACACAGAGTGTGCTGGAGAAAAGATCCAGCGGATGCTCACAACACGCGGCCTATGAGATGATGCATAACATCACTAAGCACACCGGTCTTCACCCTTGTCGGCATGTTTTGTGAATCAGTCACAATCACAACATTCGTATTCAGTTTGTTCTCTAACCAGTGGAAAGCTGCAGTAACGGCCTCCACCTCCTTTCTCAGACTTGAGGTTGTGGTGTCTTATGTCAAGCTCTTCTTTACTAAACATTGTCCATTTGCTTCTGCTATGAATCCCCAGGCACTTATTGCCTCTTAACACAGTCATCGGTATAGATAATCATATCACCAGGACAAGAGTAGTCCTGAATTAATTGCTGAGTTTCTACTTCCATAGAGTGGGAAAGGGTACACACAATGCAATATGTACATTACGAACAAATAATAGAAAGATTAATAGAGGCACAGCATGACATAAATTTATGCTTCATATATTATACTAAGACAGTTGATAAAGTAAAGCGTCATGAACTGATTAACATGTTGGAAGATATTAACATTGATGGGAAAGATCTCAGAATTATAAAAACAATAATTACTGGAACCAAGTAGCAGCAATTAAAATGGGAAATAAAGAGGGCAATTATGAGCAAATACAGCTAGGAGTAAGACAGGGATACGTCTTATCACCGGATCTCTTCCCCCTCTGTGACGAAGTAATAATGAGAGAGATCATCGAGAAGCCAGGAATACTAATCGGAGGTTATAATATAAACAATATACGCTATGCAGATGACACAGCATTGGTGGCGGATAATGCTAAAGATCTACAACAATTGTTGGACATTGTATAAGGGGCGTTCATATAAAATCTGTTCGTGCCGCACCGCGCGTAATTGCGTAGGGTGAACATGATCATGTTATAGTCATGTGATAAGTACTGACCAAAGAATAAAAGAGCAAGTGCTTATCGTCCCATGATGCATAGGTTCTGTTTCTGACAGTTGAGAAAATGGCCTTTTTGATCCAAAATCCGCCCAAAGAAGCTCAAAGAGCGGTGATTCAGTTTCTTTTACTTGAAGGATGTCGACCAGTGGACATTCATCGAAGAATGCAGGCAGCATACGGTAACAAATGTGTGTCGAAGACAACCGTGACAGACTGGGCACGAATGTTTCGGAAAGGACGTCAGTTCACGACAGATCTTCGAAGCCGGGTCAAGCGCATATTGTTGCAACAGAAAATAAACAAAACACCATCGCCAAAATTGATGCAGCAGTACAGATGAACCGTTGTCGAAGCATACGTTCGCTTGCGAAAGAATTTGATGTGTCAATTGGGACAATTCAAAAGGTAGTTCGTAAGAAACTGCAATATCGGAAGGTGTGTTCACAGTGGGTACCACGGATGTTGACCGACCACCAAAAAAGAGGAACGCGTGGGATGGTGTTTGAACCAATTGCTGCGTTACAGAGTGGAGGGTGATGAATTTCCCTTCCGCATAGTGGCAGGCGATGAATCATGGTGTCACCACTTTGAGCCGAGCAGCAAAAGAGAGAGAGCATGCGATGAAAGCATGCTGGATCACTAAAAGACCCAAAAAAATTCAAGTTACAGGTTTCCGCTGGTAAGGTTATGCTGAGCGCATTTTTTTACCATGAAGGCTATTGTTGGCCGACTTTAAAGAACCTGGTGTCAACATCAACTCTACCCACTACTTGTAAACACTAGACAAGCTGCAAAAAGCCATCAAGAATAAACGACCCGGCATGCTTTCTCGCGGTGTGATTTTGTTGCACGATAATGCTCGTCAGCATGTCGCAAAGATTGTGCAGGAAGCATTAGCAAGGAATAAATAGGAAATTCTGCAACATCCAGCCTATAGTCCTGATTTGTCACCATATGATTTTCATTTGTTCGGACTTCTTAAAAAGCTCCCAAGGGGCAACGATTTCACACAGATGCAGACTAATGAACGTGGTAAACACTTGGTTCAGTGAGCAACCACTACCCTTTTTTTCCGGACGGCATTCGCCGCCTATCTAAGCAATGGGATTCTTGCCTGAATGCCTACGGCTACCTCTTCTGACCAACCCATGGTACATAATTAATTCAAAATGAATGTTCTGTTTAATTCTACCACACCTGTTAATGTTTCTTTTATGCTTTTGTAATAAAGCCATTGGAACGGGTTTCAAATGAACGTCCCTAATATAAAAGAAAATTTCATCTAAAATATCTCTCACTGAAAATTTAAAAAAAAAAAGAGAAAAGAACAGTATCAATGGCAACATCAAAGAAAAAGGTGACACCAAAATGTGACATGGAAATAGAAGGAAAATTCTTAACCAAGTGGATAATTGTAAATACCTAGGGGCATTTATAACGCCAGAGATTAATAACAGAATAGGGCAAGTAAAACATGAACTCCAGAAAATGAAGAGTATCTTATGCAATAAGTCACTATCATTGAATGTGAGAAAGAGAGTCCTGCAATGCTATATAGAGCCTGTTTTGCAGTATGGACCGAGTCTGCGGAGAGCCATGAACGCCTACGCCATCTGGCATGGCACTTGATGATGACGTATTGTTTGTCTCTCATAGAAGAGAACTTCTTTAGGGGTGTCAAGTTGGTCATGCCTCGAAGTACATCTAATCCCGCAGTGAGCCGTTGTCGTCAATGGAGGTGACAGGTTCGTACTCTGGTCGTTAACTATAGATTTCAATTTTTATGTTGTCTAATGGATCCTGAAATCTCTACTTCTTTCTTCAATTTCTATGAGTGACAAACAAACATGTCTGTTTATTTATATCTATCTATCTCTCTGCACTATCTGGTCGAAGCAGCACGTTGTTATCTATGCACAATGAACAGATCATCTAACAAATCCTCTAAACAAGTGTCATAATTAATCATTCATGTCTCGCGCTTAAACCTATATCTAGGCAATGAATATGTTCAGCGGAATACAATTTATTTAAGTAAGCATTCCTGATCTTACCCGTGATATCAATATCCGTGGCTTGTTTACTCAGAATATAACAAACAACAATTGTATCCGCTATATAGTCAGTGTCTGCAGCAGAAAACCCAACAGGAAGATAAGACAGCAGAATTTACCAACTGAGATACTTTAACAGAGTTCAGACTGAATATTAAACAATTTGCTACGACTTTCCACCGTGCTTACTTGCCCAAATCTCTAAACACGGCGACCAGGAAAAATTAGAGATAGATTTTCGATTTCACTAACTTTCTCAGCTTGGGTAACAAAGGTTGCCGTTCGTTAAACGCGGTTGCCATTAATTCAAAAATAGTGGACGAATGAAGCTAGGGCCATTATCGTTGTCTGAAGGACTACTTTAGTGGAGGAAAGCTCTTCATTGTCTTGTTTTTCGTGCGGATACTGTAGTGAAGACGTTCAGGAGACGGGGTATAGTAGTCATGAGTGCTGGGTTAAGTCAGGAGACGGGAGATAACGGCAAAGGAGTTCCATGCGACGATAAATCACACAACTGCTAAAATTAGAATTAGAATGGCTACATGCTAGATCTTGGTCTAGAAATACATAATGTGCATTTTTTATGCCAAGACATCAACATCTTATTTCTGTCTAGTGTCTTGATATGAAACGAACCTCAAAAAGATAGAAAAGGCAAGAAGAAAAAGTAATGGTGTAAGTAAAGTAAAGGTCAAGGAAGACCTTTGGCAGATGCTACTGTAGAGATGTGGTGTGTATACATACATAAAAAGATCGTACCTCATTTTGCATGACGCTGCGATGGATCTCAAACTCAGGTTGATTTGCTAGTCAATGTTCGTTCAGTAGTGAGGTTGTCGTCCCAAGCTGGCCCGCTAGCCAAGGTGATTGCCAATTGCGCTGATAATGCCATGAGCACAGTGGGCTGCGGGTTCGAAGCTTGGACTCGTCGCTTGCCAAAGTGAAGGAAATGTTGTTCACCTAGCTGCATTATAACTTTCTGCCACGTCTTTCTTTCTGTGTAACTTTTGTCATTGCATACTTTCTACTCCTCTGCTGTATTAAACGTTTTCATACATATTCATTTCTGCTGTTTGTTTACCAATTTGCTGGTCAGTGTTTTATTTTCAATATTTAGTATGGGCGATCCATCCATCCATCATGTGCCATGCCGGTAAGCGTGGGCGGTCATGTTCTGCCATCTCACTCGATCACCAGAGTCGTGGATCAGCTCCGTGTTTCTGTCTCGACAATGCCACAAGGCCAAGCCATCCAGGTACTTGCTTCTAGGTCTTCCCCTCGGTCTGTTCCCCTCTATCTTGCCAGTTGTCACCAAGTTCTCCAAATCATTTCTTCTCATAACATGCCCACACAATTGTGACTGTCTACGTCTAATGTCTCTAATCAGTTTACGATCTTCATTTGTTTCTTGAAGGACTTGTTCATTGGTCTTTTTGGCTGTCCATGGTATTCTTTGCATTTTCCTCAGAAACCACATTTCTACAGCCATCAGATGTTTTTCAGCCTGACTGCTCATTGTCCAAGCTTCACACCCATATAAAATTACAGGTTCTATGTAGCATCTCAACACTTTTTCTAGTTTCAATTGACATCTTTTTATTGGTCAGTATGTTTTTCATCTGGCTAAAGGCTACTTTTGCCATGGCTATTCTTGTTCTAATCTCTTCAAGGCATCTCCCATCAGATGTTATTACTGTTCCGAGATAATTGTACCTGCTAACTTGTTGAAGAATATTCCCATTTACTTGTATATTACATTGTGGTATTTCGTTCTTCCTAGTGACGATCGTAATCTGTGTCTTTTTACAATGTAATTCTAACCCTATTTGTTCACTGTGTGTAACAACCGCATCGACTAAATTTTGCAGGTCCTGTTCATTGTCTGCAATCAAGACTGTATCATCTGCATATCTAATGTTATTGATGCATCGTATGGGCGATATCCTGGCATAATCCCGAACTCTCAAAGAAGACCAAATATAGAAGTGCTTACCTCGTGGGCTATGACTCTCTTAAGGTAGCCAAATGCCTCGTCATCTAATTAGTGACGCGCATGAATGGATTAACGAGATTCCCACTGTCCCTATCTACTATCTAGCGAAACCACAGCCAAGGGAACGGGCTTGGTAGAATCAGCGGGGAAAGAAGACCCTGTTGAGCTTGACTCTAGTCCGACTTTGTGAAGACACATGAAGGGTGTAGCATAGGTGGGAGCGCAAGCGCAATTGAAATACCACTACTTTTATCGTTTCTTTACTTATAGTGGAAGGATGGGAGATTTGCTTGCAAATAGACAGGCAATATCTCCTGCGGTAGCTATGGCGGGCCTATTCCCGCTGGTCGCGGGGACCGCTAAAAGTCAGGTGGGGAGTCTGACGATAGTGCACGCTTTACACAGGTCCGGACACTTGTGATCGACAGATGTGCGCGCCCTTATGGTCCGGGCTCGTACAAGGCCCTCACCTGTGGGACTTGGCTGAACGCCTCTAAGCCGGGTACCTTGGGTGCCAGGGTCTGGCCATAACTCGCCACCGGCTCGTGGTGGTGAGGTCTCGGTGGATTGACGCTGAGCCGCCAGCGTCTGCAGCCTACCTTGTGCCAGACGTATTGGGTACCCATTCCTCTGGAATACACAAGACTAGGCCGAGAGAGGGGACATGTCGTTTGGGTGCCACATGATTCTCTGAAGCTCTGCCCAGGCATTGTGATGTAATATTGGCCACATTCCAACTCACACACTTTGGTCTGTCAAGACTGCAAGGTGCCACTCACCTCGTGGGCTCGACGTTAACGCTGATCAAGCTGACTGTCAAGGGTAACAGTAAGGAGGCATGGTCAATAATCTGAGAAAAGACGGGTAGGCGGTCAGGCTATTTGCCATAGAAATAGGCGCAAGAGTTCTCTTTTCCAATTCCGCTTTCGCTGGCGGACTGAAAGGACAGTCGAGAACTTGGGCTCTGAATACACTAGACGAGGTTGTGGAGAAAGCACCGTGCTGGCTATGGAACAACCAAAAGCAAAACAGGAGAAAGAGACGTTTGAGTTATGGCCTGGCGTGGAACAAATGAAAAGACCAAGGGCAAAAATCGATGCAGTAATATGCCAGGCGACTCTGCCTTCAGAGCGCAGTCTAATCAGGCTTTCAGAACCCAACTAATAATGAAAAGAACCTTGACTGTGTCGTGCCGGCCCAACTAGTCATCCTGTAAAGTATGAAAGCTGCATTTGAGCCGTGGATACTGCGGAGTAGAAGACATCCCACAACACAGCTGGATAGCGAAATGTCGTCTCATGTCCCGCCATCGCACAGACGCCGCGACAGCAATCACTGATAGTAATTTGAGACACTATGTAAGAATCGCCTTTTGCAGCAGAATGTTCTCTTATTCTATTATTATTAGTTAGTTAGTTAGTCGCGGTTCCAACTTCACGGCAAGGGGTCGTCCCCATTATGCTCCGTTCCTGTGCCAGCACACAAAATGCTCCTCACTGCCCTATGTGAACAATGGAACAGACAGGAGTATCGGCAAGCCAACAGCCTGCACAGGTACACTGTGCATAATGCCGCCGCCAGAATGCCAACACAAAAGTCCTCCACGAGAAATACAGTTCATTGTCGATGGAAACGGCAGTCACCAGAAAGACTTAATGGACCCGGGTTTTATCCCATATGGCTCGGTCTCTTTCCGCAGGGTGACCCGCCGAAAGCGCCGCACAACGCACAAACTCCGTAGCTCCAGCGACGACTCCCATGAGTCTCCTGAAAAATGCACCCGTGAACCTGAAAAGGCAAACCAGTCAATCCAGCAACAGCTGGCCGCCATCTTCCGAACATGCAGTTCACACTACAAACTGCGAACAGATGTAAAAGCATTCCAAACGAAATTCACAGCTCACAGTGTCGGCCATGCATTCACTCAGTAGCAGGGCGACGGAACCATAGCCTCCTTAGTCGCCTCTTACGACGTGCATGGTAGGCAACAGTGTTACTATTCTTTGCTCCCCCGTATGGGCCCCGGCAACACACGGGCGTATTCTATTATTATGCCCTAACGTAGTCACAGTATGGTATTTTCCTTAGTTAACATGTTGTGTTTTCTTGTGTATGTCTGCTGGTGACGACTTGTAGCCACAACGTCCTTTGTTTTCTATAATTATGTTTTGCAAAGCTGCTCTATACTTCGTGTTATATATATTGCCTGCAACAACAAGAAGCGCGAGAGGAGGAAAGGAACCGGCTCACGAATACAATGGCAGTGGCTAAGTGGAAGGGTGGCTTGGCCCTGGACATGTGCAGACATTTGACTCCTTTAGCCATCAACGAGCGCGAAGAAAGTAATATGTCGGAAAGCTAAGTTAGTTGCATATTCTTTACATGACGTCGCACCCAACCCCAGCATTTTTTGGCAGTTTGTGATTTCTTAGCAAAGTTGAGTTCAGTAGTTTGGTATTGCTTTCTGAATAATCGGCACACACACCATTGTATGAAAACCAGAGCAAGGCGGTCTGCTTCCAAATAGCCCGCAGCTGTGTTTGGAACGTGGTATGCGGGATTGCGAATCGATTTCGTAACCACTTCGCCACAGCGCATGTCGGAAAGAACACTTCTATTGGTACAGCAAACCGTGGACACTGAAGAGGTGACAAAGGTCAGGCAACCGAAAGGAAAATGCTAGCTGTCGACCGGCCAGGTCAAAGGTGCCGGGAGAAAGAATCAAATCCCGATGCACCGGTGAATACCGTTCCATTTCTCTAGGGAAGGGTGGCCATGGAGTGGGTACGCATAGCAGCGAATTTATGGAACAACTGAAAGCAATGGTGAACATGTGCCTTAAAACTGGCGTACAGAGTGTGGATGTACAACAGGAGAAAGCCACATGGGAGTAATGATCTTTTTGGGTCCGACCCTTCATGAGCGAAAACAATAAATAAGCCGAAACGTTTATAGAAGTAGGACCCTCACTGACGATCAGAAATCACCCTTTGTGCTTGTTCCGCGGTGTAAAAAGAGAACAGTGAGTTCTATAAAAATAACCGTAACAAAAAAAAAAAAAAAATAATATTAACAATGAATCAGTTAAGAAACGACAATATAACAATTGTGTTTGGTGACCTAAATGCCAAGATTGGATCGGATGAACAAATCATGGAAAAACACGGTCTTGGGTTCATGAGTAAAAATGCTGTAGTTTTCACCTATTGTCGTGCAGTGAATCAATATGTCATGGGCGGAAGCGATTTTCTAACACATTAATTCACAAAGCAACATGGGCATCACCGGATTACCAAACTTAAAACCAAATTGACCATATCTACATTAACAAGAAATGTAGCATAACGAAGCTACAAATTATATTGTTTTATTCCATCTAAACCTAATACAATATTGCTTCAGTAACGGCAATTCAAGTTATGTTGGAAGTAGAATTTCTGAAACAAATATTCTCACAAAATCATCTTCCTCTTCTTGTTGAGTTCGTTCTTTCGTGTTTACACAGGCAGGCGAGTGCTTGAGTGCATGATGTAGTCATGGTATAGCCAAACCAATGTATTCCCTTAGTGAATGTAAACAGATAGCACCAACAATATGATGCATGCCTCATTGGCTGGAATATTCCGAAGCATCTCGTCAGGTTCATACGGCAGAGTTATGTATCATATGAAGTGAATAAAAGGATAATACTTTGGCTGTAATTCTTAAAACACATAGCCACGTGTATTTTTTCGAATGTGGAACATCTGTTATCTAGACGGTAATTTTAAATTTAAAAGTAACTCTTTTTGTTTGCACAAAACTGTCTAGAACCGCCTAATTGCTAAAGCTTTACTATATTTGAGGAATCGTTTATTGTTCGTCAACACAGTATATATATATCTTTCCGATCTTATTTGGTATATGTTCAACTACTCGATTTGCTAATTGTCTGTCCATTCTACCTATGCAAGTCGCTTCTCACTCACACAGGAATTGATCAATGCAATTTGATTTGGTGTACGGAGACATTGGCTCTTCCATTGATAGAGTTAGTATCGGGGTGGTTTTATATCTGATCATTATTTCAGCAGCAAAGAATGATTGGTTTATTGCTGTTTTAAGACGATGGTGTATTCGTTTCATTACATCGTTCCATCGAAAGGTTAGCTTAATAAACACTGAAAGTTAGGGAACCGATGATTCTGTGGGGGTAGGTTTGGATACCTGGCAATGACACTTGATGAAGTCGGCTGGATGTCCATTAGAGGACAGGGCTCTATATCACTAATATGTGGATGATATATTATTCATCACAGAGACCAGACTACAAACAGAATCGTCCCAGGCCATCATAAACCAAACCCACAAGAACATCTCTTTGTCTATCGATCAAAAACACAAGGACACCTTATCGTTCATAGACATTCTAAAAGAAAGGCACCATCCAAAGGGCAGTCTATCGAAGGGAACACTGACGGGACAGTACATGAATTTTTATAGCATTAACCTAATTCAATATAAGCGTGGCCTGGAAAGGACCCTATTTAATCGAGCAAGGAAGATTTGCTCCAACGACACACTATAAGACGAACTGGACACCCTAAACCAGACTTTAATCTAATGGATATCCAGGAAATAAATTCAGTAACAAATCGCTGTAAACTGACTATACTAATTCACAATTATCCTACTGGCGGGAATCTTCATGGCTAAGTGGTCAAGCCATCCGACTCGGACTCCGAAGGTTGTGGGTTCGATTGCTGGCCACGTCCTTCGGTTCATGAGTAATTTGGGTTCACGAGTACATTTTTTCGGAGACTCCTGAGGATCGTCGCTGGAGCTACGGAGTTTGTGATTTGTAAGACCCTTTCCGCGCTGCGGAAAGAGACTGAGCCATATGGAATAAAAACCCGGTGCAATGAAGTCGACCCTGTCGACCTTTAAGCAACCTTTGTTTTTTCATCCTACTGGTGTAGAAAATAAACTAGACCCAGAAACAAGCCTGGGTAAATTAAGCAAAGCATATAGTCAAATGGCAGAAGCATAAATAAAATTGGCCAGCCCAAGAGATGACCGAGAGATAAATAAAACATATCAAATTAAACAATGAACCATGATTAAACAGACTTGGTCAAATCAACAGACTGTGGAGATATAAATGTAATGAACAAACTGACAAGGTTAGTTAAGCATTCATGCCAAACACCAAATCAATAGGTCGCGAGGACAAATTAAAATACATTAACCGGCAATGAGATTGAGATAGAAATGGCATAAACCAAATCATAAAGTGGAAGAGACATACATTACAATAAAAGGTTGCAGCAAAAGAGGACAAGATTGAATAAAAACAATGAATGCGTAAAGTTGTAAGAAGGTTCAAAATTCAAGATTGGTGACTCAGCCATGTGCACATGTGGTTTGGCGTTGCAGACAGCAGAGCACATACTCCAGGATTGCCCAAACTACAACATATCCAGGCGAACCTTCTGGCCTAGAGAGACAACAGTGGAAGATAAACTCTATGGACCGTTGAATGAACTAAAAAAGACTGTTAGATTCATACACGAGACAACATTGCAGTTATAAACATAGTTCAGGCGAACGAAAGAAGAAGAAGAAGAAGTAAGAAGGTCCATTCAAAATCGATCTCGAAACATGTGATGTAGTGTTTAAAATGTAAGTTTGACGTTATAAATGATGTTATTGTTATTTTACCACCTGTCCTGTATTTACTGATTTATACACAGATTTAACACTCCAGGTGCCAATCCTGGAGATTTTTCTAAGTGAAAAGAAGTTAATCAGCGTTTTAGACTCTATGCATCTTTCTCCGCATTGCATTACAGCTCTTCTAGAAGAATTCTTTTGGCTGAGTTATTCTTTGTCTTTACAGCTTGTTCACAGTTGATTGCATTTTGTGGCTGCATTTTTGTTATCTTGTGGTGTAGCTTACTATAAGATATAATAAACTTCCCCAAATCAGACACATATAGACTGGTAGTCTCCAATCTCTGGTCATCAACATCATCAAGAGCCCTGCCAGCTGGCGTAGGCGTTCATAGCTCTCCACAGATCTCGGTCTTTGGTTTTCTGGATCAACTCTGCTGCTGACATTCATTCCTCCATGCCTCCGTCTCAATCCATCCAGCATAATTTCTCTTGGTCTGCCTCTGCCTCTCTTCCCCTCGATCTTTCCAGTTGTCACGATGTTCTTCAATGCCTCTCTTCTCATCACATGACCGAAGAAAGATGTTTGTCTCTTTCTTATTGTTGTATATAATGTTCTAGTTTCAATAGCCTCTTTCAAGCAGTCGTTGTTAATTACTCTGGCAGTCCAAGGAATTCGCAACTTCGTCTCAGGAACCACTTCTCCATTGCTTCTAATTTCTTCTTAATTTGTTCATCTACATTATATACATACGCCCGTGTGTTGCCGGGGCCCATACGGGGAAGCAAAGAATAGTAACACTGTTGCCTACATGCACGTCGTAAGAGGCGACTAAGGAGGTTATGGTTCCGTCGCCCTGCTACTAAGTGAGTACGTGGCGCGACACTGTGAGATGTGAATTTCGTTGGGAATGCTTTTGCATCTCTCCGCGGTTGTTTTTAGCGTGAACTGCATGTTCGAAACGATGACGGCCAGCGATTTGCTGGATTGACTGGTTTGCCTTTACGGTTCACGAGTGCATTTTTCAAGAGACTCCTGGGAGTCGTCGCTGTAGCTACGGAGATCGTGCTTTGTGCGGCGCTTTCGGTGGGTCGCGCTGCGGAAAGAAACAGAGCCATATGGGATAAAACCCGGATCAATGAAGTCTTTCTGGTGACTGCCGTTTCCATCGACGATGAACTGTATTTTTCGTGGAGGACTTTTGTGTTGGCATTCTGGCGACGGCATTATGCACAGTGTACCTGTGCGGGCTGTTGGCTTGCCGACACTCTTGTCTGTTCCATTGTTCACATAGGGCAGTGAGTAGCATTTTGTGTGATATTCACTGGCACAGGAACGGAGCATAATAGGGACAACCCGTTGCCGTGAAGTTGGAACTGCGACTGACTAACTAACTAACTAACTTGTTAATTTAGATTCCAAAATTCACTGCCATACAGCAAAACTGGTTCTACATAGCATTTCAGCACTCTCTTTCTTATATTCAGTGATAGTGACATATTGCATAAGATACTCTTCATTTTCTGAAATGCGGCTTTTGCTTGCCCTATTCTGCTTTTAATCTCTGTTGCACATCTTCCATCTGATGTTATAAATGTCCCTTGGTATCTAAAATTATAATCTGTGATGGCTGTTCAAATTTAATCACTTAACGACTTTACTAACAAAAGAAACGGGCTAGAGGTTTAAATATATTAAGCACGAAACTTACATTTCTAGCCTATAAAAACATTTTCAGTTATTACCACACCGTAAAAACTTCATTTTAAATCAGACCAAACCAATTCACATAATCATATCTCAAAGTACTCCAAAAGATCTTCAGTTGTTGTTGAAATATAATGCAAGACATAGCAACACGCCTATACACAGACATATCTGCAGGTCCAGGAGAGACTTGAAAACAAGCTTTACTTACTCTGCAGCTCAGCTGTGAAACAATCTTCTACGACGAATCAAAAACACTATCAACTCATATACGAGTATACAAGTTCAAGTTAATGAACACTATCTCAGTACAGACTATATACAAAAATTGTCCCAAAATATTTGCCTTCTATGGGTTTGTGATGTGGCAGTGCCATTACATTTTGTAAGTCTGGATGCACAGGCGTCTTTTCCTCACTTTCGCAGACGACGAACCCAGGCATCAAACCCTTACTCATGACATTACAGCGCAATTCACAGTCAACTTAGCTGGCGCTCCCACTACAGATATATTCCCCCTTAAAAAACAACAAACAAACACATAACATCGAATACTACGCATTCCTCTACTATGTCCTATGTAAAAGTACTCTTATCCTTATTAATTACTCTGATAATTAGTATCAATTAATCACGCAGTAATGATTTTGTCACAACGGCAGTGCGTTTATAATGCATATATTATTAATTATTATTGTTGTTGTTCAAGATTAATCAACTAAGAAGATGTATGACTGAAAGAACGTGTGTAAGCTGAGAAATAGGTAGGATAGAATGGTAACAGTGCTTTGTGCCGAGTTCTTAACCCTTTGACAATACAGTTTGTTGGTTGGTTAGTTTCATTTATTTGTCATAATCATGTGATAAGTACTGAACAATGAATAAAAGAGCACGTGCTTATCGTCCCATGATGCATAGGTTCTGTTTCTGACCGTTGAGAAAATGGCCGGGTTGATCCAAATTCCGCCCAAAGAAGCTCAAAGAGCGGTGATTCAGTTTCTTTCATTTGAAGGATGTCGACCAGTGGACATTCATCGAAGAATGCAGGCAGCGTAAGGTAACAAATGTGTGTCGAAGACAACAGTGACAGACTGGGCACGAATGTTTAGGAAAGGTCGTCAGTTCACGACAGATCTTCGACGGCCTGGTCAAGCGCATATTGTTGCAAAAAAAAAAAAAAAAAACATCGCCAAAACTGATGCAGCAGTAAAGATGAACTGTTGTCGAAGCATACGTTCGCTAGCGAAAGAATTTGATGTGTCAATTGGGACAATTCAAAATGTCGTTTGTAAGAAACTGCAATATCGGAAGGTGTGTTCACAGTGGGTACCACGGATGTTGACCGACCACCAAAAAGAGGAACGCATGGAATGGTTTTGAACCACTTGCTGAGTTACAGAGTGGAGGGTGATGCATTTCTTTTCTGCATAGTGGCAGGCGATGAATCATGGTGTCACCACTTTGAGCCGAGCAGCAAGAGAGAGAGAGAGAGAGAGAGAGAGAGAGAGAGAGAGAGAGAGAGAGAGAGAGAGAGAGAGAGAGAGAGAGAGAGAGAGAGAGAGAGAGAGCGAGCACGCAATGTAAGCATGCTAGTTCACAAAAGCCAAAAAATTCAAGTTAAGGTTTCCGCTGGTAAGGTTATGCTGAGCACATTTTTTGACCATGAAGGGCTATTGATGGCTATCTTTAAAGAACTTGGTGTCAACATCAACTCTATCCACTACTTGCAAACACTAGACAAGCTGCAAAAATCCATCAAGAATAAACAATCCGGGATGCTTTCTCGCGGTGTGATTTTGTTACACGATAATGCTCGTCCGCATGTTGCAAAGATTGTGCAGGAAGCATTAGCAAGGAAGAAGTAGGAAATTCTGCAACATTCAGCCTATAGTCCTGATTTTTCACCATGTGATTTTCATTTGTTCGGTCTTCTAAAAGAAGCTCTCAAGGGGCAACGATTCCACACAGATGCAGACGTAATGAACGCGGTAAACACTTGGTTCAGTGAGCAACCACAATCTTTCTTTGCGGACGGCATTCGCCGCCTACCTAAGCAATGGGATGCTTGCCTGAATGCCTACGGCGACTTCTTCTGACAAACTGATGGTGCATAATTCATTCAAAATGAATGCTTTGTTTAATTCTACCACGCCTGTTAATGTTTCTTTCATGCTTTTGTAATAAAGCCCTTGGAATGGGTTTCAAATGAACGTCCCTAATATATACTCACACTATATATATAAACTAAGTATTTAGTGCATGAGTGTAAATATATATTTAGTTTATATATATTATGAGTATAATGGTTTAAAGGCGAGAAGATCGACTTCATTGCACTGTGTGTTATCCCACAAGGCTCGGTCTCTTTTCGCAGATCGGCCCGCCGAAAACGTGGCACAAGTACACGACCGTCAGGAGTCTAAGAGAAAAGTGCATTCGTGGCCCAAATGACGGATTCTGGAATAAAACCCACAACCTTCGGAGCATCATGAGACAGGTAGCTTAATCTTTTCGAGACAGAACCCTCTTCGACGCACACGCACGCACGTACGCGCGCGCACACACACACACACACACACACACACACACACACACACACACACACACACTCCCTCAGACTTGATGGCAACATTGCATGACTCATACAGTGAAAAAAAAACAAAATCAATATTTCAAGATGTTCTGGCATGGGCTGTAGTCTAATTGATCGATGGCGTTCATGAACTCCGGGCCGGCAATCATTTATCTGCTGGTAATGAAGTACTTATTGGAGCTGTTTGTCTTTCAGACGACACTCAGATATAAGCACTAACATGAAATTGCCGAGCATGGGATCTCAATCGTTGGTTCTGCAATAGCCAACACTGAAGAGATGCCAGAGAAGATACTTCAGATAAGAGGTGAAGGGGAGGGGGGGGGGAGGTGGTGATAGTGGCAATCACGATTTGTTTAGTGTCTTCAATGTTTGTCGCATGTCGTGATTGTTGGGGATTTCTGGGAGTTTCTTCTGGACAATTCGATGTAAGGTATCAGTGTATATCCTGGTGTGGTTGATCATTTTTATATCCCTTGTATAATTTGCTGTATATTTACTTTCTTGTATTCAATTCATTTCGTTATTGATATAATATTTGTTAGCCAGATTCCTCGCCAAAGAGTATCTCTTCCCCTCCACCCCCCCCCCCTCTCTTTCTCTCTCTCGCTTTCTCTTTCTTTATCTCTCTTTTTCAAGCTCTCACTGTGTGTGTATGAGTGTGTGTGTGTGTATGAGTGTGTGTCTGTGTGTGTGTGTGTGTGTGTGTGAGAGAGAGATAGTGTGTGTGTGTGTGTGTGTGTGTGTGTGTGTATGTGTGTTTTTACTGTTATTAAAACAAATATTTTCATTTTGTAATTTCAAATATGTCATTTTAAACGATACATAATACTTCAAAACAATGTTTTCCCGTGATGAATTTGAATAACGAAGACACAAACAATAGATTGCACGATTTATTGCCTGACATATTTCGCTGCATCTCGTCAGGTACTTACTGCAGAAATCACACAACTTACGTGAATTAATTAGATAAATCCTTCAAACTGAAATATACACATGTTCGCACAGTAATGTCGATTGTCTACCACGGTAATTTTAAACTGACTAACATGTCTTTCTGCTTGCACAAGGACGGCTTACGAAGTTTGAAGGATTTATCTAATTAATTCACGTAAGTTGTGTGATTTCTGCAGTATGTACCTGACGAGATGCAGCGAAATATGCCAGACATAATACTTCACCGACATTTTTATTCTGTTCACATCTGTCTTCTTTATTTTCATTGTCACTTTCTTGAAATCTTTCTATTCATTAACATCTTTTCGCATACATTCATATATACTTTATAATATGTCTTGAAAACTGTTTTTATCCCTCCTAAATTTTTATATTAAAATATCTCAGATTGTATACTCCTTTATGACTTCCACCATTACATGTCTGTCTTATCTTTATACTCATTACAATTTCCAAACATCTCACCTCACCGCTCCCTGAGTTGTGTCAACTGTCTTATCTCTCGTTGGCTTCACATTTTCTGAGACTATATCAGTTCAGCTTTCGTACGTTTCTATCAACGCCAGAAACTCTCTCTAGCCTCACCTTTTCTATCGACCAATTACATCTTCCTAAGCATCTTTCACCTCACCTTTTCCAAAGGTCTTTCAACAAAATTGTCTTATGTCTCTATTACAGCAAACTTTCTGTCTTCATGCATTTTATTTTCCCATGTCTCCGTCAACCCAACTTTAGCAAATCTATGTCACTTCAACCTTAATAAATACAGCTTATCTCACCTCTTCTAAGTCTGTCTTATCTCATCTCATCAGGTTCCTCTTGTACCTTGCGGTTTTGAGGTGAAAACATCGGGAGAGTGCCCGCTTATGAGCTTCATGTATCGATATTCCCTTGGACACTTCTATTCGATCCGTCCATCGTTTACGTGGTTGGCCTCTTCCTCTGCTTCCATGTGCTTCCTAAGTCTATATCAACATAATTTTATCAAGTCTCTATCACGATAATATTAACAGATCTCTATCAACATATTTTGTCAAGACTTTATCAAATCAACTTTAGTAAATCTCTATCAAGACACTTTTTTTCAAGTTTGTATCAACCCAAAGTCCACAATTTCTAAAAACCTAATTTTCCCAAGTTTCTATCAACTCAACTTCCTTTGTATCTATTAGCTAAGCTATACAAAGTCTCTATCAACTCAACTTCCACAATTCTCTAGTAATTCAACTTTCTTGTGTCTATCTACTTAACAATTCTCAGTATGTGATTTTATCTTCTTTATTCATAAACCTGTATTACCTCACTATCTACTTACCTAAGTCCCACCCCATCTTTCCAAAGTCACCATCAACTAATTTGCCTTAAATCCCTACCACTTTTATCTCATCATCTCATCTCATCATGCTTCTCTTGTAACTTGCGGTGTGGAGGTGAAGTATAAACAGCTGGAGAGTGCCCGCTTATGGGCTTCATGTAGCGATATTCCCATGGACTCTGTTATTCCCTGCGTCCATCGTTTACATAGTCGGCATCATCCTATGCTTCCATCTGGTCTGTACATCATTGCTTGTTGTGGTATACTGTTAGTTGGTAACCTACTTGTATGGCCAAACCATTTGACTTGCTGCCTTCTAATAAAATCTAGCGCAGCTATAACCCCCACTTTAGTCCTGATTTTTTCATTTCTGATCTTATCTTTTCTTGATACATTGAGTATTCTTCTCAGGAATCTTATTTATAATATCTCACTTTTATAATATATCTTAAACGCCTTTTCTTGACTTTGCCAAAAACGAACGATGAAATGCGAAACAAAAATTGTCCGTATCAAGTTTCCCTCACGACCTATTTACACTACTCTGTGTTACGATAATCTATCGCAGTTTTGCGCAGAAACCTACAGATGTAAAAGCAAATGGATAGCAGAACATCGCTTTCTCATCCCCGGAGCAAATTTTCTTTTTCTGTCCACAGAAGGAAATCCGTGAGGATTTTTCTCGGCAACGTCCTGGGGCCAAGCTAGGACATGGCAACAAGCAATTTTCCGGGATAACCCCGTGTAATCGCCTAAAAACACCAGTCACGGATAGGCAATTTCCGGTTTACATTTAAAAGCCATTTTGAAAGGCAGCATTTCCTGGTCCATTTTCGTGGCAAGTCTCCAGATGAGAATAGAGTGTGTCTTAGAATGGGGTTGTAGATTGAAACGGTACGACAATAAGTTATCAATTTTGCCAGACACCATTTAGATCCTGACACAAGCACATTTTCCCATCTTGTAAACCATGTGGTTTCAACAGAGTAGTGTGAAGTTGGTGGGCGTTAGTAAAAGTGCATTTACAGTATGTGTCTTCAGAGAAATCCAGATAAATGGTAGTGTTAGCAAATGTATTAATCGGGAAAAACAAAACAGCAGAACCACGCCGCCAATATCACGTCCGCACACACGCATATGCCACAAAGAGAGCACAAACGTATATAAACAACTGAAACACAATTTTCTTAAACATCCGGTGTGCTGATGTCGATGTTGAGGGTTCAATGCCTGCATCGGTCAGTTGGAATAAAATGTTGACTTCTCGTACTTGGCTCGGGGAGTAAATTATCAAAGTGATCGTGTAAAAGTCACACACACACACACACACACGCGCGCGCACACACACACACACACGCGCGCGCGCACACACCCACACACGCGTGCACACGCACACCCACCAGTCGTTGAGTAGCGGTAAGACCAGTCATCCACTAACACACTAGTCCAGAGTTCGATGCGTTGCAATAGCAAGGCAAGTTTCTGACCAGCCTGATAGAATGGCTGCATACGATTTGCCTGGCAAACATGTCAAGTCAGTAATTATACCCATCATGTCTTAGGGGTGGATGGTTGAAAACATCTTACAGATAATGGACATGGGAAGAATTATCTGAAGTCGGAGTGGGTTCGCCTGTTGGCGAGGGACTTTGGTAATAGAGAAGGCTAAGGCACATGCAAAAAGCAGTCCGAAGCACTAAATGTAGTAGTGTATTGACTACGCTTGAGTTTAATTCGAACGAACAAAAATAAAAACGTAACCGTATAAACTATCAAGAGATTCAAAGAAATATTAAATGTGTATGCAAAGAGGTTAAACAATCATTGTTTGAAAAAATTCAGGGAAATTAACAACAACAACAACAACACCAACAACAACAACAACAACAACAACAACAACAACAACAACAACAACAACAACAACAACAACAACAACAACAACAACATCATCATCATCATCATCATCATCATCAACAACAACAACAACAGCAACAACTATATCATCATCATCATCATCATCATCATCATCATCATCATCATCATCATCATCATCATCATCAACAACAACAACAACAACAACAACAACAACAACAACAACAACAACAACATCGACGACGACGACGACGACGACGACAACGCAACATCTGAAATACCAAATTAATGCACACATGTAATAATGACCACACTAACAAAAGAAAACACACATAAAATGATTGCTTAAAGACTGAAAAAGACAAAATAATGGACAATGATAAGATTTTAAATCGATGATCAGAATACACAAAAGACCTCTACAACGATTCACGCGAGAAACAGTATCATGTTCCATATAATAATGAAGGACCACCAATTTTGAAGATGGACGTTCAGAGTGCTTTTAACCATAAAAAACAAACAAACTGGCAGACGCCAGGCCAGACAACATCACAATATAAATGATTAATGCCTTAGAATAAGGATATATATATATATATATATATATATATATATATATATATATATATATATATATATATATATATATATATATATTGGGCTTGGTAGAATCAGCGGGGAAAGAAGACCCTGTTGAGCTTGACTCTAGTCCGACTTTGTGAAGGCACATGAAGGGTGTAGCATAGGTGGGAGCGCAAGCGCGATTGAAATACCACTACTTTTATCGTTTCTTTACTTATTCAGTCTCTCGGTAGAGATTTGTTCGCAGCAGACGAGCATAATCTCCGGCGGGCCTATTCTCGCCGGTCGCGAGATCCGCACAGTGGAAGAATGGGGAAGTTGCTTGCAAATAGACAGGCAATATCTCCTGCGGTAGCTCTGGCGGGCCTATTCCCGCTGGTCGCGGGGTCCGCTTAAAGTCAGGTGGAGAGTCTGACGATTGTGCACGCTTTACACAGGTCCGGACACTTGTGATCGACAGATGTGCGCGCCCTCATGGTCCGTGCTCGTACGAGGCCCTCACCTGTGGGACTTGGCTGAACGTCTCTAAGCCGGGTCCCTTGGGTGTCAGGGTCTGGCCATAACTCGCCACTGGCTCGTGGTGGTGAGGTCTCGGAGGATTGACGCTGAGCCGCCAGCGTCTGCAGCCTACCTTGTGCCAGACGTATTGGTTACCCATTCCTCTGGAATACACACGACTAGGCCGAGAGAGGGGACATGTCGTTTGGGCGCCACATGATTCTCTGAAGTTCTGCCCAGGCATTGTGATGGAATATTGGCCACATTCCAACTCACACACTTTGGTCTGTCAAGACTGCAAGGTGCCACTCGTCAGCAGACCGCTGAACACAATATATGATACCGGAAATATACCACCTGACATACGCAGAGCTATGCTTATTGCAATTCAGAAGAAAGTAAGTGCGTTGGAAAGTAATCAACATCGAACAATTAACACAATGAGCCACATGACGATTATTTTACTAAGTAACCTCATACAGAGAGTTAGGAAGAAAATACATCCCAGCCCGAAATACCGAAATAGGGGTAGAACAATGTGGATTTGTAGATGACAAGGGTACAATAAATATTGTTATTGTGTTAATTGAGAACATT
Source organism: Cepaea nemoralis (assembly GCA_014155875.1). Classification (NCBI taxonomy): domain Eukaryota; kingdom Metazoa; phylum Mollusca; class Gastropoda; order Stylommatophora; family Helicidae; genus Cepaea; species Cepaea nemoralis. The sequence continues at coordinate 210,401 of JACEFZ010028006.1, read as the reverse complement.
AATAGAGCGTTCGATAGAAGTAATTAAAGACGTACATCTTTGCTTCATTGACTATTCAACGGCTTTCGATAGAGTCAGACATATCGACATGATTAAGATACATACAGATCTACAAATTGATGGGACAGGTATGAGACTTGTAAAAAAGAAACATATTAGAAACAACAAGATTCCAGAAAAAAGTGATAATGAAGTAGGTCAATGCCAGCCTAACAAGATAGGTGTGTGACAGAGATGTGTAATATCTCTAGATTCCCCCCCCCCCCCCCCCCCCCCGTATAGTGAACATTTTATGGGAACTTTGGATGACATGAAAGGAATCACCATGGGAGGACATTTCATCAATCATATAAGATATGCAGATGATACAGTACTGCTTGCAGGCATAATCTGCAGCATGTAGTAGATGCAAGCAACTAAGGCTAGGGTTAAATTGCAAAAGAACAGAGAACATACTGATCTTCAAGAAGAAAGACACACCACAATGTAACAACAACATGAATGGTAAAATTCTGAAACAAGTGGATGGGTACAAATATCGCGGGACTGTCGTAACAGCTGATGGAAAATACCTTATTGAGAAAAAAATATAGGGTGTATTTTTAATGACTGTGGGACGTTTGAAAAAAATTGCCGTTCCTAGTTTTGTATTGAGTCTCTCCTAGAAAGGATACAGATTCAGATAAGTACCTTTGATTAGTTTAATATTGTCATGTGTTTCATGTAGTTTTGTGTCGGTTTGTATTTGTTTGTCCTGTACTGACGAAGGCTTTGGCCGCAACGTCCAATTTGTCTCTTGTGGTCGTGTTGTAGTAAAGCTCACAATCTACTTCTCGTTTTTTTGGGTGATTCATTCATTGCCTAATTTTTGTAGTTACCTCTTATGCTGCATGAACTCCACAGAGGGTGAATACAAAACTTGGAACGACAATTTATTCAAAAACCCCACATTCATTAATAAAACACCCTATCGATAACTACTGAAACAAATTGGTCTTTTGTAAGATGGATAACTCAGTCACCAATATAAAATACTGTTATTAACAGTGAGAAAAAAAAGCGTTGAATTTATGTAGAATCTAAACTGTTGTGAAACTATGTAGAATCTAAACTGTTGTGAAACTATGTAGAATCTAAACTGTTGTGAAACTATGTAGAATCTAAACTGTTGTGAAACTATGTAGAATCTAAACTGTTGTGAAACTATGTAGGCAAGCTGAAAAAACCTCGAATGGTAATGAAAATATGGTTTGTGAAGAGAATGCAAAGAATGCCACGGGCGGACAGAAAACGAACGGACAAGTCCTATAGGAAACAACTGAAAACTGTAAATTGATTAGAAAAATTTAAATCAGACAGTAAAGGCTTTATGAGCACCTTATGATAAGAATTGAATTTTGAAACTTGTTGATAACTGGAACAAGTGATTGGAAAAGGGGAATACAAGACAAATCCCTGAACGGCTCTGCCACAGTGCATTGTCGGAACCAGAACACAGACCTGATGCAAGACTGGTGAAGGTGTGAGATGGTGAACGCTGACCCCCCAGGCTTATCTTCATGGTATAAAACGGTGATGATGTTGTCATTTGCTTTTTCTTGGAAATAACGGTTCATTTAGGTTTGCTGTTTAACGAGAATCCCTTCTTCACACCCTCCTCCATTACCTTGTTTACAAGACCTCTCACAGGCTACTTTCAGCATCTGCTGTTAAGACTGTTACATTGGCATGCTTTAGAGTATTTATAATTTGACATACAGCTTTAACTCTCTTAACTCTCTAAAGGTGTTCGATATTGCTTGGTATTTTTATCGCTGTAAATGTTAGATGGGGTGGAAAAACTCATCCTTGTTTGTTAACGCATCTTTTAGTTACTCTGAACTCAGTAAGTTCACTTTTGGATCTAATGTTAGATTCTTGCTACCAAAATATACTCATTAGTATTCTTACATCTGTCCAGTTTATACTGAGTTCACGCAAAATGTCGAAAAGGTCATGTTTAATTTTGTCAGAAGCATCAGAAACCTATAAACCAAAGATGCAAATGATTTTTTTTTTAGAGGAGGAAAATCTTTATCTATAAACCATAAATATAGGCCATTTAGCATCAGTGTACAACTTTCTATCAGTATGAACGAAGTGAAAACTGCATTGTTAGCTCCTTTGTCTGCAACCGACTCAAATTGAGTTTCTGACATGATAATTTTGGGCAGAGACTCAACAATTTGGGAGGAAATGGCTTCTGGCAGTAAGACGTGAAGATGCATCTAAGGGAATCAATGTGTAAAGAAGACGCATTTTCAACTCAATGAAAGGAGACTAACCCGAAACGCACACAGAAAAACACCCTAGATTTGACACAAGGATGCGATGTTTTCGATGTTTTCTTCTTCTAAGCGCAATAAAGCATTGTCATATGTGACCGAAGGTAGCTATTATTGTAATAGATACAGGGAGAGAGAGAAAGAGAGAGAGAGAGAGAGAGAGAGAGAGAGAGTAAGAGAGAGAGAGAGAGAGAGAGAGGAGAGAGGCAGAATGATGAGACAGAGAATAGAGAGAGAAAGTGAGAAAGAGAAAAAGCGAAAATTAGAGAGATTGAAAAATAAGAGAGGCAGAGAAAAGAAAAATAAGGGGTCAGAGAAAGAGAGGTAGAGACAAGGTGAGAGAGACAGAGAAAAGAGAGGCGGAGAAAAGAGAGATGATGATACATGTGGAGGTGAGAAGTTTATGATTGTTGAAAGATGTAACTGTTTTTTTTAGAGGAGGAAAATGTTACAGTAACATCGGTTTATGGTATCCAGCTGTTGAAGCGCCGAGACAGATCAGCCAGTGAGAAAGTTCAAATCCGTGGTTACAGCTTTTTACATTTGTTAGTGTCTAGTCATCGTCGGCCTTTCGTTTATTTCCGCTTGCCATATTTTCCCGTTCTATCAGTGCCTTTCAGATTTGCATACACCTTATAGCGTTGAAAAGCCTCTATTTCACCAAAGGCCTTGTCGCAATTCAGTATGGATAACTGTGGTCAAACCTATTGAACCACATGATATTACACTCTGGTCTGATCCTGCTTAGCCAATTGGATGCAAAGGCTTTCTGAGTAATGGCGAATTAACATGAAGATTGCAGAATAGAGTGAGAAATAGAAATCCGATGTCAAAAAGAAGTGCGCTTATATATCAATTATCTCCCACAGTGAAACATCAAAATATACACGTCCACAGAAGGAGCACATAATAAATAACGTTTTCACACCAACACTATGCTATCAATGTCAAATTTGGACATTATCCAAATCACACGTACGCAAAATCAACACCCGAGAGATTAGATGCTTGAGAAGAGCTGCCTTCATAAGCATCCGAGATAAAGTAGGAAATTATGTTATTAGACAGACAGTAGGATCAACATCTTGTGCACATAATAGTGAACGGCTGAAGCTCAAATTGTTTGACGATCTCGTTAGAATGCAACACAATCAACTACCAGCATTGGATGCTACATCAGAGAAGATCTGATAAGAGAGCAAGAGGACGCCCGAGAAGAACATGGATTGACGACATGGAAGACATTGCTACAAACACATGGAGATGACACTATCCCAGTGCCACCACCCATCGGGAGCTCGAGCGTCAATTATTCCTCCAAGTAGAAGATGACGACGATGAACGTGATGCTCATTTTCCACCTTGGGGGCTTAAAGATCTTTCCCCAGTTGGAAATTTGCTATCTCAGTCCCTAAATAAGTTCAATATTCAATACAGGGAGTGGTAACTATACTGACGGCACCGGTCAGCTGACTCGATGTCATTCTCACATGATGTCAAAACCACTCCCCATTTGTTGTCATCTTATAAGTTCAAATCAGGATGGGGTATCTGTACTATTTATGATGCCATCATTTCTATATCTATCCCCTTTGCTGGGGTTGTCAGCTATTCTGAAGAATGACCTCTCTCATGTGATGGAGTTTCCTCTCTGGCCAAGGACACAGCGTTCGTGCGTGGGGCTGGTAGAAATTATGGTTATACCAGGACAGTATTGTCCCTAAACATTGTTGAATAAAACTGGTGTGTGTTTATGTATATGTGTGTGCTTGTAAGAGAGAGAGAGAGAGAGAGAGAGAGAGAGAGAGAGAGAGAGAGAGAGAGAGAGAGAGAGAGAGAGAGAGAGAGACTTAGTTTAGTTTAGTTAAGTCGACGGATCAACATCACAGGACACGGGTGTTATACTCCTAACTCAAGCCTGAGTCCGGAGAATATCGACTCAGAGCACGAACTCCGTAGCACCGGCGAGGATCCTGAAATACGTTGGGTAGATTTTTAACTTGAAATTTTTCCCGGGCAGCGCCGTTAGGCTACTCTTGTTCGATTTCCAACTGCCAAGGGATTTTTTACGTGCGTAATAATACACACGGGCGTCCGATCTCACTACCCAGAGACCAGGGGAATTTTGTTACTAGAAGTACACTGAAAAAATCCCGGGTCCTCCAGCACTAGAGGCGGACACATACATCGAGACCTCTCAGGCGCCCCCCCCTCCCCCCCCCCCCCCCAATACAGACAGACGGACATAGACAGCGAGAGAGAGAGAGAGAGAGAGAGAGAGAGAGAGAGAGAGAGAGAGAGAGAGAGAGAGAAAAGAGACAGAGTACAGCTATCTTTCAGCATTCATCTTTCATTCATCAGTTATCTATTGTGCACGTTACAATCACAGATGAAAATAGAACCATTGTCAAATGAATGTTCTAAACAAAAACAAACCATATTACTATGTTATGAGACAGGCAGGCAGGCAGGCAGGAAGGCAGGCAGGCAGGCAGGCAGGCACGCATGCACGCACGCACGCACGCACGCACATGAATAAACATAAATGCATACTTGCATACCTACTTACATCATTTACGCAAACTCTCAGTTATGCACCAACTCCATTACATAAAAATACACACTTCCTCGCACACACATTTACTCACCCACAATCCCAAACTCACTAACAAAAGTTTACTTATGCATAAATACTATATCTCTATCTTTCTCCATCTCTCCCCATCTCTCATTCGCCCATATACCCACTCACAATCACAAGCACTAAATCAGTGAAAAAAAGACAGAGAAATGGAGACGGAGAGCGAGAGAGAGAGAGAGAGAGAGAGAGAGAGAGAGAAAGAGAGAGGGATAGCACCAAAATGAACCTAATGTAAAGTCAACTGCACCTCCAGGTTTAAAAGAATGTGTGTGTGTGTGTGTGTGTGTGTGTGTGTGTGTGTGTGTGTCTGTCTGTGTGTATATGATTAAAACACAGTAGAAGAAGACTATAAGGTCTGTTTACACTTCAGTTTTCTTTAGCTGTATATAGATGTGCGTGAAAGGCGTGTGTGTATACGTGAGAGAGAGAGAGAGAGAGAGAGAGAGAGAGAGAGAGAGAGAGAGAGAGAGAGAGAGAGAGAGAGAGAGAGAGAGAGAGAGAGAGAGCGTGTGTGTGTTTGCTTATAACAAAAGGAAACACGACTAAAAGGTCCCTTCTACACTTCAAAGGTAGAAGAGGAAAAAAAAACAACTCAACAAAGGGCTAATGAAGAAAACGCGCTAAAACGCTAACGATTTTACGGCAGTTATTAGTTTTCTCAAACCACGGGCTAAACAGACTAATTAAAATATGTCTGCGCTGAAACATAAATGGGATTCGACAAATCATTCTAATTTTTCCCTCGCTTAATACCCACTAATGAGCGAATTCATAATTATTTGAATTTAGAAATCCGAAATGAGGCCAAATTGGATCGATAAACGACCACCAATAATGTTTTAATGTAACCAATTAAATCAAAGCGTTATCTAAGATGGCGGACGTGGCCAGTAAATACCACTGGAAGATTCTACTAGTCACATGACCACGCAAATTAAAATCTGTCTTAAATCCTCTAGTTTGTTTAATATTAGATTTTGGGACCTTCGTGGCTATTCCTGACTATTTCACCGTGACATTGTATAAAGAGCCAGTAGCGAAGGACATACATACTTTTTATATCCCAAGACATAAAAAAGAAATCTGATAAATACGGTAGTAAAGATTGTGTAAATTAGGATACATTTGGCACGATTATTATACAGACTGTTTAAATTTTAGTGTCCCCACTTCTTTTCCAAAATAAATAATAATAATTAAAAAATAAAAATAAAAATTAGAATGATCATAATTAAAAGAACTACAATAAAATAAACTACATGTAAACGTGTTAAAATAATTGTGAGGATAGTAAAAGATTGCGTAAAATAAAAATAGGAAATAATGAACTTTATCATAAAAGAAAGGAAAGACGGATGTTATCTATTTGTGAATGTGATGGTCATTTTGTGTTCGCTGTCGGAGAGATGAAGAAGTGGATTTAATAAAATAAAACATTTCTATACTTCTGGTCATATTTACTATGTAAAAATGAAATGATAAATATGACAATTAATGTATTACTCATGAATGAGATGGGGTGGAAGGGATCTGGTAAAATAATGACGGACAAACATACAATACCATATTCAGGAGGTAACAAACAGGAAAAAGGAATACGAGAACAATGTGATGAGAAAACAGCCAAACTAATTCATGCTTATTACAGTAGGTAAGGTACTTATTATGGTTAAAAAAGCATTTGCAGTCCAACACACACACACACACACACACACACACACACACACACACACACGCACGCACACACGCACGCACGCACGCACACACACAGACAGACAGAGAGAGAGAGAGAGAGAGAGAGAGAGAGAGAGAGAGAGACTGTACAATAAAATAAATATTATAATGATCATAATTAAAAGAACTAAAATAAAATAAACTACATTAAAACGTGTTCAAATATTGTGAGGATAGTAAGAGACTGCGTAAAACACAAAAAAAAAAAAAAAAAACAAAAAACACACACACAAACACTCACACACAAACATACACACAGTATACACATATTATGCTCAGATAAACAAACTGTGAAGTTTCACAATCCCGCATACTGCGTTCGAAGAGAAAAGCATAGAATAGGCATAAATAAATAAGTTGATTTGGAAGCTCTTAAAAGAGTAAGAAGATCGACTTCATTGCATCGGGTTTTATCCCATATGACTCTGTCTCTTTCCGTAGGGCGACCTGCCGAAAGCATAGCACAAAGCACGAACTCCGTAGCTCCAGCGACGACCCCAAGGAGTCTCCTACAAAACTGCACTCATGAAACGAAAGACGTAGTCTGGAATCGAACCCACAACCCTTGGAGTGCGAGGCAGGCGGGTAACCACTTCACCACGGAGGCTCCTCTGGAAACTCTTGCTTTAAACGACGTAAGAGGCGACTTTTCACACGGAGCCCCGATAAGAAAAATGCTTCTTCCAGTCCATCTCTTTATATTATCTATCCACTTACATTAGCATTGTTTTCGTCGTGTGCTCTTCATCTACAAAGAATAGGCGTCAAGAAATACTCTTTATTTCTGGGTTTTGTTCGGTTGACAAGTAAAGTAATAGTAAAGAATACTTTCCAGTCATTAATGGGTATATGTTGTCCAGACAATTTTACAGACCATTCGACACTCGAAGAGTGATGTAGTCATTGTTAAATCAGCCGCCTTTACTAGCGAGTATATTTCCTGGTACCAGTTTTAGGTTGGGTCAAGCTGGAAGCCCAGGCAATGATTAAAATAAATGTCTATCTGGAAGTGGATTCGAACTAACCACCGCACCACAAATGGCTCACGATGACTGCTATGGACTGTCATATTTCTATTTACAAATCATAATTATCATCATCATGTGCTCCGCTTACTGACCTATGCGCTCTTGCATCTCCACAGAAGATGTTCTGGATCAACTCTGCTGCTGGGATACCCTCTTGCACCGCTCCAGTCCATCCAGCATAATTTATTTTGGTCTGTCTTTTTTCATGCTGATCTTTCCAGTTGTCATGATGTTCTCCAATGTCTTATTTCTCACCACATGACCAAAGCATGCTGTTTGTCTCTTTCTGATAGTATATATAATGTTCTAGTTGCATTAGCCTTTTCCAGACAAGATTTGTTAATTACTCTGGCAGTCCAAGATATTCGTAACATTCGTCTTAATTTCCATTTTATTGCCGGCGTGAAAAGAATGACATAATCTTCGCTATTCTATGTTTATGTCTGTCAGCTTCCTAGTCAGACATTCCGCTAACGTGTTTCTTTTAATAAGCACATCTGTCTTTTTATAAGCCCGAAGTAATCATAAATGTCCGAAATTCATCTCATCCTTTATATCACAGACTGTATAAAAAAAAATTTCCTGGCAGACATCAACAAAGGCACTAAACGCTGTTATGTTAGTTTTTCCATTTGGATGGAATAAAACACTTTATAACTATAAAGTGATTAACTATCCGTAAACCGCTGACAGCACCACACTTCACGCTGTTGGAAGAAGAATACAAGAGAAACAATAACTCATCTAATCTCATCATGTTACTCTTGTACCTGGCGGTGTCGAGGTGAAGCATAAACAGGTGGAGAGTGACTATTATAATCTCATATCATCTTCTTTCTCTTGTACCTGGCGGTGTCGAGGTGAAGCATAAACAGTTAGAGAGTACCCGTCCATCATATCATCTCATTTTGTTCCTCTCGTACAAGGCGCTGTCGAGGTGAAGCATGAACAGCGGGAACATACCCCGTGTATGGGCCTCATGTATCGAGATTCCTATGAACTGTTATTCCCTCTGTCCGTCGTTTACATGCTCGGTCTCTTCTTCTGGCCCCATGTGGTCTGTACATCATTGCTTGTTTTGGTATACTGTTAGTTGGTAGTTAGTAATATGGCAGAACCATTTCACTTGCTGTTTTATAACGAAATCTAGCGCTGTTATATCCCCCACTTTAGTCCTGATTTCATTTATTTCTTATCTTTTTCTCTTCTTGATACGTTGAGTATTCCACTCAGAAATCAAAACAAACAAACTACTCATCAAAATCGTTATAATAAGAAAAGATAAAATGTTTTGAGTATTTAAAAACTATAACTGGAGTTATAAACACACTTTAAGTTAAAAACAACATAGATACACATTGTTACAATCATCAGCATCATGTGCCATGACGATAAGCGTAGGCGGTCATGTTTTGCCTACTCACACGATCACCAGAGTCGTGGATCAGCTCAGTGTTCTTGTCTCGACCATACCACGTGGCCAAGCCATCTAGTGATCTATCTCTCTGGGCCCCCCCCCCCCCCCACCTTGCTAGTTGTCAACAAGTTCTCATAATGTGCCCAAACATTTTGACTGTCTACGACTAAATTCCTCTAATCAGTTTACAGTTTTCACTGCTTCTTGTTTGTTTTTATCGTTGTGAAGATCTTTCATAAAACCTGACCATGCATGTAAAATATGACCTTTTCCTATAATGATTTTGCCATCTTTGGTTTTTAGGTAACCAATTGATGTGTGCGTGTTCCTTTCTTAATGCTGTCATTAATTATTTTTTGCATTAATTTGGTATTCCGGGTATTGTGTGGGTTTTCAATTTACTTGCAGTTTTCAGCAAGCCATGCTTCTTTTGCCTCTTTGCACAATTTCCTAATCTTCCTTTGAATCTGATCATATTATTTTTCATGGTTATTTTTATTATGTCTTTTTATTTCCGCATGTTTTAAAATGTCTTCAGTCATCAATTTCTTTCGTCCCATCATCTTCATTTTTGGGGAAATGTTTCTGGCGATGGCTGACTGAATTCTTTAATATTCCCTATTGGTCACTGGCATCTTGAAATAGAATTTCCAGTTAGCACAATGCATCAAATCTGTTGTTTTTTTTAAAACCTGTACGTTGAATTTATCTTTGATCTCCTCGCTCTTCAGTGCACGTAGATCAAATTTTGTATTTCTTGGTGTATATTTGACCATTGACCATCTCAATATATATATATATATATATATATATATATATATATATATATATATATATATATATATATCTATATATATATATATATATATATATATTGCTTATAACTAATCTTTCGGTTGCTGTAGCAGTCTGTACTTAGTATAGTTTATGCAACCATTAAAGCATTTAGAAATCTTCTGTTGATGGGAATGTAATCAATCTAATCTTTGATCTTATGATCAGGACTCATCCATGTCCATAATCTCCTTGGGTGATGTTGATCTCATGGGTTTCCAATAATGATATCACGCTCTTCTGCACACTGTACAAGGCTGCAACCCCATTTTCATTCTGTTCCCCTAGTTCATACTTGCATACTATGCATCCGTCCTGTTGATTTCCAATTTTAGTATTAAAGCCACCCATAATGATATTTAATTCTGAATTCTTGCATTTATTCTCCATATCACTATAAAATTCATCGATGCTGTCATAACTGCTGTCTGTTGTTGGTGCATAAACTAATATGATATTGAGATCAAAAGGTCTGCCACTTATGTTTACCAGTAATACTATGACTGATACAGTCTAATTTCCTTTGATATACTGTGATCGTATTGTTGCAATAAGGAAAGACACAACGTTTTGAAAATACACAATCTTTAGCCAGAGTTACACACACACTTCTAGATGAAAGCATTGTAAATTAATTCTGCTACAGTCTGAGTTTTAAACTGGTTTATTAGAGACATTTTCTCTAAGATTTAATGTACTGTATTTTACAAAGTGTTACAATACGGAAATATAAAACCTGTTGGAAATTGACAAACTATAGCTGGAGTTATAGACACACGAAAACAATATAAATTAATTCGGCTACAGTATGAGTTTTAATCAGGTAGTTTATGAGGATTTAGTTCAGATATTTTCTCCAAGTCTTAATTTACTGTTCAAGATCAAGGATTATGTACTCCCTGCGGTTCGAAGAAAACGCCCATAAACAGTATCACGTCTCGGAAATGGAAATACTTTGGCCATATTAAACATGACAGGTTTTGGAAAGAACAGTAATGGAAGGCGTGGTTTCTTGGAGAAGAAGCAGGGGGCCGACCAGCCCTAAGATGGACACAAACCATTGCAGGCACTTTGGCCACGAGAGTGCATGCGTCAGGAGACATGGCCAGAGTTTAGGGCACTTTTCGGCATGTCAGGACGAGAGCGACGTTCTGCAAAGATCCTAATACATAATTCTTGTGTCCATGGTTTTCTAAACTTAAGGGTAAAGATAGTCCCACAGCAGATACTGTCGTTAAGGTGTGAAGTGTTAGGACTGTACCTATTCTAGGCCACGATATATGAGTTGAGGGTGGCCAGTTCCTGCCCTCGTCGCCTTTCTTTATCAAAAGTTTCTGAAAATCGTCTGGTATGCATCTCTATGAGGCTTTATCGAACCCAAAGTCAAAATTGTCGAACAAAATCGCTATGCCTGTGATAGGGATTGAACCCTGACCTTTATTTTTACAGGTAAGCGCATTGATCACTATGTCACCGCGGCTGAAACCACATTTTAAAACTGTATGGATGTTATAGTGGCAATAAATGTGTTATTTAAATTTCAGGATCAGGACAAGACGAAACAAACTGTTTAGTGGAAGTCATCCCGTCACAAACAAGTGGAAAGATCGACCCCAAATACTCGTCTCTTGGTCTTTAAGAGATAAGGAAAGTAACAGGCCATTCTGCTCCACCAAAAGAAACAGGAAAGAAGATGGCGTTTTACCTCTTATCCTTAGTTTGCCAGACAAGACGGTGGCAATGTACACTTCGTCCTTCACCCAGGCCGTGTCGTCACCAGGAGGCAGTGGGTTGGAATCATGGTAGGCCTAGAGTTTTCAGTTGTGTTATATTATGTAGTGTGTTCTTTTGTCTTCACTTCTGTTCTTTACTTCTAAAAGTGCCAGTCAATACTTGTGAATGTATTTCTTATGCTGTTTCAAGGGCCGCAAGGTCTTCCAGTCATTCTCTGATGGTTATCATTGTGAAAAATTGTCGCCATGATGAATTTAAATAGCGAGGCCTGAATACACATATTCACGTTTGCCAAGTGTTATCTTGTATAACAATTAGAGAAATTATACGTAGACAATCCAAAGTTTATGGGCACGTTATGCAAAGAAATACACTAGAGAACTTGATGACCACTGGCAAGATTAAGGCGAAAAGAACAATGCGAACACAGAAAAGTAAATGTCTAAATGGCTTGGTCACATGGCAGAATCGAGAACAAACACAGAGCTGATCCACGACTCTGGTGACCATGTGAGATAGCGAAACATGACCGTCCATGTTTATCAGCATGGCATATAAGGATGATAATACCTCGGACGGACAGAAAAATAGAGCCAGTCCTTTAGGAAGATGATGGAAACCGCCAACTGATTAGAGAAATCAGACGTAGACAGTTAAGGTGTTTTCAGGCTGTTAGTATAAGCTAATAGATGTAACAAACGTAAAGAGTTACTGACAATTCGTAAGCAAAAGGAAGTCGTAGGGATACAGGCCTAGATCACGTGGCCAAAGGCGTGATCGGGACAAGAACACAGACCCGAACCTGGCCTGAAGATGATATGAAGCCGCGAACTATGATCGCCTACGCCTTCCGGCATGGCACACGATGACGATCCCTTGTTATTTATTTCATTTCCTAAGCGCTGAATTAGCTCGGAAAAAATAGACAAAAGAAAAACGACCTCAAGGGTTACCAGTCAATACACGAACATAATGGAACAACAGAGGTGACCAAGTCGACTTATCTTCAGGAAACTATTTTCCCCGAAAGATCTAATTATAACGTCAATCTGCCTAGTCGATGCACCAGCACGACAGTTGAGACACAGATGATGCTGCCCGACCCTAATCCTGCTAATCTGCGCTCGGGGCGTCTCTGGCACCTGTGTTGTAAATTCAGGGCTTAGGCCAGTGACTGCCGAGCGGTGGG